>LOJH01048486.1:0-13022 GCA_001685095.1 Ellobius talpinus
TATTTCGGGTGTAAAGCTAGCCATGTGGGAGCCAGGCAGGACAAAAAGCAGGCCTGCTTGCCTAATCACTACAGGAAACCAAGCTAGAATTTGTCATTTTAATGTCTTGATTTATGTGCTTTTCACAACTCACAGGGATGATCTAAGAATATTTGTCACTAGTAAGATTTGTTTTATTCACAATTACATAGTTAAGTGAAACTAATTAATCTAGCAAAATAAAGTCGACAGTCAGAAAGCCAAGAACTTCAATGTTTTGGCCTTAATGTGGTTGTTTCATTAGAGAAAATAGAGAAGGATTTTAAGATATTTCTACTTGTCTGCATATCTTGACACTTTCTATTATAATAGTAACTTCATAGATTAATATTTATTGATAGTATGAATGTTGATGGATAGCTTTACCTAGAGAAAGAAGGACAAAAGAAAGATGTGAAGAGACAGTAAATGCACTTCCTGTGGAAGTTGCATGTTCATTTGTCTTGTCTACATCCTATTTGTAATTGTGGGCTGCAATGGGACTATAGCATACATGCCAGAATCAGTATGCTTCCCTTCATCAATGTCCTGTTAGTTAATAGGTCAGCATGAGCACACAAGAACGATTTCAACACACACAAAAGAATTGGTAGCTATTCACCACCACAAAGAATATAAATTTGTCTCTAAGCAATAGTATATCCACAGGAACCATAATGTCCAGGCTGGTCAGTTCCTAACACAAAACAAGCACATTACCTTAGAAGGTGGGAGCATGCTTTCAGGATAGCATCATAGTGCAATTATGGCCTAGGACTCATTAAGTCTTTCCCTTTCAGCACTACAAGCCGTCAGGCTCAAAATTAGGGGTCCTTCTTCACTTAGTAATTTATACTGCATAAGAGAATCAAATATTCAAATAGTATGGTAGGCTTTATTTAGATATATTCAATCTTACCTGTGTGCTTGTCAACTACTTTGTTCTCTGTCTCCAGCTTTGCATATGAAGCTTAGTCTAATACAGTGCATACATTGAACAAAATTCACATTAATAAAACATGCACATGGTGACCAAGCACATGTTTAAGGTCAGGAAAGTCTCAGGATTCCAAAGCTTTTCCCTTACCATCTTCCTTAACCCCTAACTCCTGCCAACATGTTCTTCCTTACTTCTCTCTGCTTCTTTTTTCCATCATTAGAGTAAGTTTAACTAATTATTAAAATATTGCCATATTAAAATACATACTTTAAAGTCTTGATGATTCAGATATTCCAGTCTGGAAGCCAATTACACACTGGCATCTACAACTTAGAATTTCAGCAGCCATAGCTTTCTCGTCTCCAGGGTTGTAGCCCTTCCAACCACCACTGCTGGTTATCTCCAGCCTCAAAGGCAAGTTGCCTTTGCTTTAGAAGGCTTGTTCTGGTTTGCGTGCTTTGTCAGGCTGCAGGGACCCTCCTGTCACTCTGAACTGAGGCCTTTAACTGCTTGGCACAGGCAAAGGGCAATCTTTCAACTTTATTTCATACAGGGAAATTCTGCTGTTTCAGCTGCTGCCAGAAACTTCACATTTGCACAGTTTGAGTATTTTGAGAAAAAAACACCAAATAATATATATTTCCACACTGCAATCAGAGAGGAGAAAGAACAGACCTTTGTGGCTAATTTCTCTCTTAGCTCTGTTAAGGTGGGATCCACAGATACAGAATTTTATATAGTTTCCTGAAGACAGTAATTACTCTCCTGATGCCAGAGCACTTGAATGAGAAGAAAAGTCCTTTTAATATATCCTACATTTGAATATATGTCCCCATGGCTCTGAAGTGAGTACCTTTCTAGAGTTGTCAGCTACCCTTTGCTATCATTCTAACCATAAAACAAAATATGCCCCACCCTCAATATACAACAAGAACACACTGATTAATGTACCCCGAAGTTATGAAGAAGGAATAAAAAAATTGTTTATTTTCTCAAGTCTATTAAATTGGTGGATATTTAGCATCATTGTAGTTTCATAGGAAGATCGTTCAATATTTGTATTAATTTATGCAAAAAGTAAAAAATCTCCTCCCAAGTGACTTGTAAGTAGGATTGCTTGGCATAGATCTGTCTGGGAACTTTTGAACAGCACTGTCTACAAGAAAGGAAAAGAGGAAGACAGCAAGCAAATCAAGAGCATAAGAAAAGAATCTCAGCTTGTTAAGTACCTTTTAGAAAAAAGGTTGTGTTGAAGTAGTCAGTGGGCTGTGTATTCATTTTTCTAATAAATACTGGCAGGAGAAAATAGTAAGTAGGTAATTGGGTCTAATCTTCAAACTATTCCCTGTATAAATTAACTAATAGTTTTTGCTCTAAAGCAGAGTTCATGTGTACAGCATGCCCATAGCAGGTTCCCAAGGTGAAATCTATATGGCAAACACACAGTCCATTTTCCTCTAAAATTTTCTCTTAAGCTATGTAGTTTTATAGATATAGACTGGAGATTTTCATAATTTAAGTTAGTACACCATCACCATTAGAGGGAAACCTCAAAACTTTAGTAAGAGAGTTAGTAATTTTCCTGTACCAGAGACTATGTTATGTATCCAGTATTGAATGAAATGGCCTGGAGAACTGTCTTTGATATTCCTTGACCTTTTCCTTATGTATGATTGACTGTGTCCCTGAATTTATTACTGAATTTTTATTTTATATCTTCACTGACTAATGTGATACTGATTTGAGAACCGTGGATGTTCAATACACTAACCAGATTGTTGTAAATTTCTTAAATATTAACTACTCTATCTTTTTTGTCTCTGTGTCTCTCTCTCTTCTTCTCTGTCTCATCTCCCTGTCTTGTCTCCCTCTCTTTCTCTCTCTGTCTCTGTGTCTCTCATGCTCACATACACAGAGGTAGAGGGTAAAGTGGTGGAAGTAGAAAGATGTTATGATTATGAAAGTATTATAAAAAGCCATATGTTTTTCAACATATTCATATAAATTATATGATGTTAATTTCCATTGTCCACTTAATAATATTTATGGTTATAGGAAATTAGCCTCTTGGTGATTCTGGTCTGAGATTATGTCCATTAGATTAATAGAGGTGGGGCAGTCCACCTTCTGAGGGTATCACCACTTCCTGGATTAGGGTCTTGGACTGTATAAAGTGAGCTGAGAATAAAAATCATTCCCTTTTCTCTGTCTCTTGGATGTGATCACGGTGTGATCTTATGCCTTTCTGGCCATGACAGACTACACCTTTGAGCTATAAAACCCAGATAACCATTTGTTCTCAGGCTGCGTTTGTGAAGATCCTTTATCATAGATACAGGCCACATAAGGAAGACAATTTGCTTTATTGTCTTATCCCAAATTTATCTAGACTTGGAATGATTCAGAACTGTAGGCTAATTTGACAAGGGCAAAAAAAAATATGCTTCAGGATTCTCATTAAAATTGCGTTTTAACTTGTTCTGTGACTTTTCCTGGGGAAGATATAAACAACTATTCACCCCAGTTAGAAAGGACACTTACAGACTAAAGAAAGTATTCCATTTAAGTGCAATTTGGTGAATAAATGAGTTTGTTGAGGTTATTTAGAAAATCGTGAATGCCTCAAAGGCAGCTGCATCACTAAAAAGTTCCTAAGGACTTTATAAGAAAACCGCATGAGTCAGTTATTCACTTCCTATACAACCTGGAAAGGCAAGATGGCATGTGAGCGCCTCTTGAGAGTTTCTGAACCATTCATCTTACTTCAAAGGGGAGTGTTGGCAGACCTAGCCAACTGTGGTTCTCCAGTGCTCTTCAGAGCTACTCTGACTCAAGACATCCAATCTACAGGAAAAAGATACACAACAAAGTGATACAGCATTGCTATTTTAAAGGACCCAAACTAAACATAGATTAGATTTTTCAAAAGCATAATACCATATAAATAGCCATGAAAATCTACTGTGACTTAATTTGAAAGGCTGTTTCAGTAGATTCCAAGCCCATAAAGGTAAATGACACCACATAGTATAAAGCAGTTTAGAAATGTATGTGGTTACTTTGATTTAAGGAATGAAATTCTGTGAGAGGATTCTGGTGGTTAAAAGAAAAATGTTAGTCCAAGTGAGAATGCTAAAATATCAAAACACCCTCCCACCTTTCATGACCTTCGTTGAATAACCTTATAGGTATTTCTCTGAATTCCTTTCTAAGCATGGGCTTAACATTTGTATAGCATTTGTATAAATTTGGAAGGTAAGAGGCATTCACTGTACTTATGGACAAGGGATTTGGAGATGCACATGTTTAATTCAAACCCAAACTCTGGAAATTAGTAGTTGAGTACAATTTCAATTGAACACAGTAACTTTTCTTCATTCAACTTTCTTCTGTGAAAAATTGGAGATAATATTTTTTAAAAAATATAATTATTCTAGTTAGAGTGTAAATTAGTAAAATGTAAAGGCAACAGGAATTATTTGACCTTAACCAATTTGAAAGTCTTCACAACAGCTGAGAACTTGTAGCAACGAAACATTATTAGCTCTTGGGTTTGGATATGTCCATCTTCCTCCGAGACTGTCTCTAGGTCTCAGCACAATATCATTTATGAACATCATTCTTTGTCAAAACACAAGTCCTTCAACGTTAGTGTTGTATTGACTTCCCTGTGCATTGGTGATGAAGACAGGAACTTTGAGTACCAGTGTGGTCCAAACAAACCACAGTGGTATGCAATGTAAGTACTATCCACATTGGTATGGTACCTCCTCTAAGTTAGGTACTCTAACACATTCCAAACAGCCCTGCTTCTAGTTTCTTCACAGCCTATTCATTTCAGGCAAAGACAAGGCACAGGTGTTACATCACATCTTAAGACATTTTCTATGCAATCACGACTTCAGTGATACAGTGTCACCCTTAGAAGAAGGCTGTGTCCTAGCAACCTCCCCAGTGTCCCTGCCACTACTAGACAATACTTTCATTAAGATACCAGAACCGTGCTTTCAATAATTGATTTATTTTTCTAAGTTCAACTCGAAAGACATGGGAACCTACTTTTCTTTGCCTTAAATTTTGGGAATGGAAAGTTTAGACTCACTAGAACTAAAGCTGTCTGGCTTTTCACATCTATTTGCCAGAGTTAGATTGCTGTGAACAAACGAGATTCGTTCTTGTTAGTGTGTCTTGAGATGAGATAATGCTAAACTCTTTAGAAATCATGAGACTGTATGTGTAGCATACGCCATTGCCATTATGAAGAGTCAATGATATAAAACAGAAAGCAAATTAAAGCATTTGAGTACGCAAGTGTCTACAAAAACTATGGAGCAAATTAAACATTGTGAGAGGCTGCCTTGGAGTTGACGGGTGATAGACTGCGTCAGATTTTAATAACTGTATCAGAAGGGTCTTTTCCTCATGTTGACCTTTAAAACAACTCTAATCACACATTTTGGAAACATTTAAAAGAAAAATTAGAATGCCCAGCTCTCTTAAGACAAAATTGAATGGAAGAAACACACTTGGGTTCCCGCTTCTGCACCGATTCATCTAAGCGCTTGTGAGTTACAAGTGTGGTAGGATATGGAAATGTTTCTGCTGCCATAAATTAATTATGAAAGTCGATGATTGATATGAATGGAAACTTTTCTAATTAGATGGTGATGAGAATAGCATGAAAGATAATGCATGACAAGTGTACTATTCGCAGGGTAAATTTCTGTTGAGGGATTTAGGTAATTCATGCTTGTTATTTATACAATATTAAAAGCCCCAAGGTAGACATAGAAGTGTGCATTCATGTATCTCCCTTGAATTATCATGCATAGTATTTTCATGGGCATTTTAAGGTGGATAATATATGTTATGCGGTCTGATGATCTGTTTACCTGAATGAGACAGTTACCTTACTTAGCTGTCTTGCAGTTTTTCCAAATTGAAATGAGTTAAAGGTTATCTAGGAAAATACAAAAGGGATGATTTGTTGCAAAGTGGATCAGCACAGAGCACATTGATCTCAAGAGATTATGGAGTGAATTTACTTTCAATTTCAGAAAATAAGGAGAATATGAATTTTAAACATTTATGTTCTACACAGTTTGGTTTACAGCACCTTGGGTTACACACACCTTTATTTTATAATTATGATGTTATCATTGTCCTTAAAGACAAGGGCAAGGCAGTTCTAAAGTTTACAACAGAAGAGTGACTCATAGGGTAAGATCAGCTATTTCAGGAGGGGATTTCCTTCAGAAAACAGAAAATTTTTTGTAGAGATAAAAAGAAAATAAACCTGTGAGCTTCTGAATGCTGTTTCATTCAGTAAGGAAGTGATTTACAGCAGGATTCCAGGATTAGCCCCAAGACTGTGTGTGAATAGTCACGTGACCAGAGATCAGAGAACCTGTGTATAAATCCTCCCTGTGCTTAGCTGGAGAATGAAAGCCTTCTGCTGTGAAGGAAGGGATCAGATAAAACTTAGCTCTCTGGCTTACATGGCCTGTTCTGTGGAGGGAACCTTCTCCAGATTTAACCAAGTTGCCAAGAATGACTTTTTGATTCTTGAATAAAAACCACCCACTTCATAAAATCATACTATTAGTCACTGATACTATAAGGACACTAAGCATTTTTATGTTAGGTCAAAGAGCACATAGGGTATTGCATTAATGGCATATGAGTTAAGTCTGATTTACTTAGGTACTTCAACTCCTTCTCTTCATACTAGACCTCCTGGAAGACTTTTCACAAGGTCATTATGCTAAGAGTAAGTTTTCTTTCCCTGCTGAATGCAGTTCTAGATACATTTTCCCTTCTGGTGTATTGCCTTTCTTTGTTTCCATTTTCTTAGGTTCATTGGTTTCCAGCTACGCTTTATTTGGAAAATCCATAGCTTGTTAAAAAAGATAGTGACAGCCAAAAGGTCAGGGTCCTACTCAAGAAATAGCTTCTGTACCTGAGATAATAAGCCATATCTGGGCTCTCTTCTTTTCTCTGGAAAGGGACAGGAATCCAAATAAATGATGCAAAGAAAAATATTTTGTTTAGTGGGTAAGACTGAAGAGGGAAAAAAGAAAATACAGGATTTTTAAAGCACTGGGTGAGAATTTTTATGTAATTAATGGAACTGTTCTTCACTTTTTTTTTCTTCAGATGAAGAATTGAAACATTCCATGAAGCACTGGTAGGCCTGGGTGGAAGACACCCACGGGCCAGCCCCACACTGCCAAGCTTGAGAGAGACTGGAAAGGCCCCCACAGGCAGCCATGCAGTACAGAAGAGCAGAAGACACCCAAGATGTCCCCGTTTACAGCCCATTCAGTGCTGGTGCGGAGAGGGAGTGCCCCAGTAAGTGTATGGTTTGGTATAAGTATATGGGTAATAAGTAAGTATATGGTATGGAGATGGTAGAGAAAGGGAAGCAGAGGGCTTGTGCACTATGAAGAGAGGCAGAACTGGAGATGGTGAAGGTCTTGAGAACAGCCTGATGTGAATAGCCTGTGTTGCCTCCTGAGGCCATAGAGAAACCCTGCCACGTGCTGCCTACGAAGGACATGTCTGTGTTCATGACCCTGCAGCACAGTGGCAGTCTGGGTCGATGTCCTTGGCCCATATTACCACTAAATGCCATGGGAACATCCCTGGTCTGGGCTATCATCTGAGTTCGTATTGATGTCTGAGTGCTACACAGAGTTGGCCCAGTTCCTCACCAGCTGCAACAACAGAAGAGTTGGTCCTGTCTCTCTCCTGGGCAGTGTGGGAGAACCAACTCTGAAGGCATAAGAGCAGGTGTAGGAGAGCAGGTGGCTTGACCAACTCAGCCACAAACCAGCCTCAGATCCAGGGTTTTGGGTTGGCCCACCCCAATGTGTAACCCATTTAAGAACTGCTTTATCTCCAGTCCTACAGAACCAAAACTGCAGGATCTCCATGATACAGGACAAGAGTGTGGAACCCCAAAAATGTGAGCCTATTTTCGCCTTGTCTGAAGGTCAGAGAGTTTAAGATTGCTCAAATTGGTGACAACAACCAGGGCTACACATCCTGACCTAGGATGTAGTTACTTGGTTCTTTTGGCATTGAGCTGGTCCTCACAGGCAGATCCACCCCACCCTGACAGATGGTGAGAATATGCTACCACACTTCTGTTCCTTCTTTTGAAATAAGAGGCTTGACCTTGTGAGTGGCTTCCAATAGGATACTTGGTCTAGGGTAGGTTCACTGCCTAGAGAACAAAATGCTAATGAATGGATTAATGGCTTGATGGCTCAAAGTATTGAAGCAATTAACTGTTCCAGTTGTCCTTTGTATCATGTTAAAGAAATCTTTTCTTGCCTTCTTTCCCCTGTTGTATTGGGGTATAAACGTGTATGGAAAATTAAATGCAGGGGTTTTCAGTATTGACTAGAACTCCCTCCCAATCCTATCCTATGCTTCTGTTATTTTCACTTGAGTGAAATACTCTACTTTCTGATCCCCATGCCCCTACCCTGTAAGTGGTATTCGGTTGAAGCTGGTCTCTGACACAGCAGGATAATCCAAGACAAGTCTCAGCAAAGATGCAGTATTGACAGTTTAGCTGAAGCCAGAGGCCTCGAAACAGACCAAGGACTTATTGAAAAGAATGTTTGCATGTAAAGCTGTTTGGGCAGAAGGGTAGACTGGGTGACATACCTCGACACACTGCAGTTTCTATGGCGAGATTTTTTTATTTTGTTTTAATTTTTTATTTTTAATTATTTTTATTTCTTGTTTTATTATGGAGGGAGGTTGCAAGAGCAAAGGTCGGATATGGAGGGACAGGGAGATGAGTGGGATTGGGGTATGTGATATGAAATATGCAAAGAATCAATAAAAGGTTAAAAAAGAATTGAAACATCTTGCATAGTGTCATTAATTAAGGAATATCATCTTCTAGAACCTTAAACATTGTCTGTAGTTGTTAAGGAAGCCATGGAAAGAGATCGTTCTTTGTTAGTTATTGTTCTTTAAAATATTTCTTTTTTTCATATTTTAAATTTCATTTTCGTTATTTTGTGAGGGTGGAGCTTTTGTAACACAGCACATTTGCGTGGAGAAAAATAAATAGGAGTCACATCTTTAGTCCCATCATATGAATCCGCAGGATCGAATTCAGGTATTCAGGCCCAGAGGCAAACACCTTTAACTCCCGGAGACATCTCAAGAGCCATCAACTATATTTCTCAGGTACTGTTTCCAGAGACAGAGGCACAAGTTTAGATAGTGTGAAAATAAAAGTAGCAAAATTGTGTATTATTATTATTAACAATGACAATAGAAGACTAGGAAATTAGTCAGATGGAAGTACCTTTCTTTTAAGGATGACTATTTTCTATCAGCCCAGCCATTTTCCCCTGTAAATAAAACAGCAATAAATGATGGGTGTTTTGATCAGTTCAGCTAATTTCTTTGTAAATTTTTAGTTTGCATGCCTAGCAGACTGAATACCCATCCATATTTAAATGTCATTTTATGAAAGAATAGATCACTACTTCAACTTTACCTATGTTGTCCAAATATTTATATACCTGCTTCTCCATGACTGAAGATAAAAATTGATAAAGATGAGAGGAAGTTGGAACAGATGGTGACACAGATAGTGGTCAGAAGACACTGGGAACAGATGGTGACACAGATAGTGGTCAGAAGACATTGGGAACAGATGGGTGACACAGATAGTGGTCAGAAGACATTGGGAACAGATGGGTGACACAGATAGTGGTCAGAAGACATTGGGAACAGATGGTGACACAGATAGTGGTCAGAAGAAGACATTGGGAACAGATGGTGACACAGATAGTGGTCAGAAGACATGGGGAACAGATGGTGACACAGATAGTGGTCAGAAGACATTGGGAACAGATGGTGGTCAGAAGAAGACACTGGGAACAGATGGTGACATAGATAGTGGAAGAAGACATTGGGAACAGATGGTGACACAGATAGTGGTCAGAAGAAGACATTGGGAACAGATGGTGACACAGATAGTGGTCAGAAGACATGGGGAACAGATGGTGACACAGATAGTGGTCAGAAGACATTGGGAACAGATGGTGGTCAGAAGAAGACACTGGGAACAGATGGTGACATAGATAGTGGAAGAAGACATTGGGAACAGATGGTGACACAGATAGTGGTCAGAAGAAGACATTGGGAACAGATGGTGACACAGATAGTGGTAAGAAGAAGACATTGGGGACAGATGGTGACACAGATAGTGGAAGAAGACATTGGGAACAGATGGGTGATTGAGTGACACAGATAGTGGTCAGAAGACATTGGGCAAGAAGAAGGTGAAATGCAGGAAAGGGAATGAGAATGGTGAGCAAGATCCAGTCTAGATTTGTGCACTCCCTAACTCTCCAGATCCAAGTTGCCTCTAATTTGTCACACAGATTTGAGATCAGTCACCCTTTCCTTTCCCTTAAATGGATGTGAAGTCATAGAACAGCCAGTGGCCTCTACTGTTAAAATGCTGAGTTCAGACCCTGCTCCAGTTCTGCTGCAGTTGTGCAGGACCCACATACCATGTCCTCCACATGATTCATCATTGGCAAATCACGTTGGGGACCACATAACTCTACCTGTTGATCTTACCTTCCATTGCCTGGTGGTTAGGCTTCTCACAAAGCTCTGAGTTCTGAGCAAATACCACGACTTAAAGTATGGCATCTGGAGCTAGCGTGCTTTTTATAGCTTTATGAAACTTGTGTTAGAGGCACTGTCCTCTCAGAACAATTTGTCCAGCTTTCTCTTCTTCTGATGATAAGTCGTAACCGACCGCTCTTTGTATGATTGTTTTAAGCTCTTTAAGTATTTTTAAACATTTGTGTGTGTGTGTGTGTGTGTGTGTGTGTGCCATAGCATATATGTAGAGGTAAGAGAACACCTTGTAGGAAGCAGTTCTCTCTTTCCACCTTTATGTGGGTTTGGGTAATTGATGTCAGGTCATCAAATATGAGTACCAGGAGCTTTTACCCATTGAGACACCTTTCAGGCCCCTTTCTCCTATTTTAATGCAGCTAGCATGTTTTTCTAAGTGCTGTTTCTATAACCCAGCCACCTGTTTCTGTTTGTTTGTTTTTTATGCTTCTGCATATGCCTATTCTGCAGACAGCTTTGATGCCTACTCATCCTATGAGAGACAGCTCATATTTCCTGGATTCTTCCCTCACCAGACTTGTATGCACTGCCCCATGGTTCACAGAACCCATGAGAGATGCCATCTTAGCGACCATCACTCTGTATTTGTGTTTATCTTTTCAGTGAAGTGGAAATTCCTCAAGGGTAGGGACAGAGCTTCTAATTCAGTCATTTTCCCTTCCTATCACAAAATGGAAATAAAGTAGATATCCCTAAAATGCTTTCCAAAGGATCAGTAGCAGATGAAGTCACTTACCCTTTCAGGACCCCAGAAGAGATTGATTTCTCTGTTTCTTTCTGTAGTAGCTGTCTTGGTCTACTTTCTCTCCTCCCTTACTCACCCTCATTCTCACTATTCCTTTAATTCAGGATTAAAAAGTTCCAGTGCACTCCCCTATTTAGAAGCCTATGGGCATGTTGAAGGAGCTGGTTTGCATAGGTACACTGAAATATAATCACACAGATAAATGGGGAGACCCCTTGGCGTCTTTCAACTGACTGCTGTGGTATCGCCCCTAATAAGATTCCTTAGACTCTACACATTTTTCTGACAAGAATAACTGCTGTCATATTTTTTTTTCAATTTGAGCGTTTTAAAGGCATTTGCTATTAGCACTAATTAGATGTATAAGAGCCTTCCTGAGCAAAGCAGGTAGTCACAGCTAATTCATGAAGAATTAATGATAGCAACAAAATTGCATTATAGATTTGCACTTTGGGTAGGGTTGAATTGCCAAATAATATGAAAGCACTTAAAACAGATTTTGTATTTAATACCAGTTATGGTTTTATTAAGTTTATAATAATTTTGAAATCTTCTCGATCCTTTCCAAATGAGTATTTGTGCAAAAACACTTTAGAGTAAACAAGCTAATAATATAACATGAGTAGAGGGACTAATATCATTATACCTTTGGAGAACAGTTTTTACTATAATTATTATTGTCATTATTGTAACTTTGGGTTATTTCATTTGTTATACAGACAGCTTATGTCGGGCGATTTCGGCACAGATGAAAGACATTAAAGATAATAATTTAAGTTCAGGAAGTTGATAAGAATTGGACATAATTGAGGAGATCATTTGTCCAGATTTCTTCAGAAGCTTGAAGTGTCTATTAATGTTTCTATGTAGTTTATACACTTCTCAAAACTCACAGTTTCCTTTCATATTGTTTATATACTTAAATGATAGGTTTAAATATTTTATTTGATCTATTATTGACTAGGTGTTAGAATGTATTTTATTGAAATGAATATCTGAAATTGGTTTTCCAGAAAGACTGGCGTTCAAAGTTAATCTGTCAAGAACCAAATTTAAAGGGAAATAGAGTCCTCCTGGATAGGATCTGAAATCTCTGCAAGTTTTGAAGTTGCCCTGCAGTGATCTCAGGACTTAGAGAACACAGTATTGGAGTAAAGAGGACTGAGGACACTTCTTTGCATTCCTACTCTTCTGCTAATGTGTTGAGCCAGGAAAGTGATGAAAGTGAACTCACACTTGACCTGTAGAGCATCAAATACAGTGTCACATGATTGCATGCAACTGGCTTGTCTTCAATGGATGCTTAAAGGATAAAATCTGGGATGCCTGTCAGTATCTATATTGCCTGCTTTTTATAATTTTATCTTTTAAGAGTTCCACATTGAGAACATTTTAGGACATAGTCCTGTGTCTAGACAGAGAAGGATATTAAGCATTCCTGGAGGATAATCCACCTAGCCCAAGGATCAACTTTAAGAAGGAACACAGAGACTCTTAGAACATGGCAAATGTTAAAAATAAGGACATACTGCCATACAGAGATTCACTTCTGTATTAGCTCACTTTCATTTCCCATGTTAAGTCCTTGCTACCTTGCGCTCTGTTGGCATCACTATAATTAGGACTCCTCAA
>LOJH01048487.1:0-11710 GCA_001685095.1 Ellobius talpinus
AGTAGGGTAAACCATAGGTCTTCATGGATCAAGCCTGAAGCAGAGGTATGTAGCAGAGGTATGCAGAGACATGTAGAAAGTCTCTGCCCTGACTTCTTAGTGAGGACCAGAATGATATCTCATGTTTCCCAAGTGCATTTGAAAGTTCCTGTGTACCCTCTGTGAGATGGAGTACTTTGGAGGTTGATTCATACTGGCCAGGTGCATGGGTGCTGTGCGAAGGGTCTACCTTCCGATGCATAGGAAAAAGACAGTGTAGATGTGTGGAGTCCTCGCTCATTCTCCCTAACAGAAGTTCCAGCATTCAATAGTGCCCTTGCAGGGGAGCTCAGGCAGTGGAGGCATGGCAGGGTCTACACCTAGCCTGGCCACCTTTTCTCAATCCCAAGGAAAAACAAGGCTACAGCATTCCAGAACAGCTGATTTCTCCACGGCAGTTCTGAAGGATGGATTTGCTGACTCCAAAGCAGGTCATTTTTATGTCATGATAGACTTCGTGATTTCCTCCCACCAGGAGGGGCTGGAGGCCAACCATGCCTTCCCAGCAGGCTCTCATTCTGTGGCTTTGGAGATGGACACTTGTTCTCCCTGGGCCCTTTCCGAGTGCTCCAGGGTTGGCGGATGTTCTTTTTGGATGTACCTTCACCTGGCAAGTATTCCCTTCATCCATCAAAGAACGCAGGGAGCATGGAACACCCTGAGGATCTGCTCTAACTGAGTCTCTGTGAAGTGTTTGCCAGGGTTCACATAGTAGCTTGGCAGAACAGATTAGTGAGGGTGATCCAATCCTAGGTCTGATAGTACCCGAAGGGGTGGTGATGAATGTCCCCATTATTGTGAGGTCATCTCCACCTCCAGCCCTACCCCATGAGCCCTGGAAGCCTTAGAGTCAGAGGGTCTGCTTTATTTTCGGCCATAACTGGGAGGTCCTTGTGTAGATGCAGCTGGTGAATGTCATTTGGCGCTGAGCTCTGACAGCTTTGAGCTCCACCATTATTTTTCTCTACCCTGAACCCACGAGGCAGCTCCCTGTTGACTAAATTTAGGCCAGAGGCAGGGACCAGGTGGCACTTCCCTTTCGGGGCTGGAAAATCTTGTCTTATCTTTGACAAAGTATTTGTTGCCAAAGTCTTAGACATTGAAATTATTGCCAGTTTACTCTCGCTGGCCTGGCCTGGAAAAGAAGGCTAGCCTCACTCACCTTCTGCAAAGTTGGCTGGCAGTTCTGATCACATCTTTCCTTAAACACAGTTGCTAGTGACATCTTATGGAATAGTGATGGCTACTTACACGACTCCCTTATTTGGATAATAATACTTTATACTTTCCAAAGCACCGTCATGTTATCATATTTGATTCTCAAATGTTTTATTTAAATATATAGACCTGTTAAATATTCGATTCTCACCCCAAAGGCAAAACCACTCTGCATGCATAGCATATCAATGCCCCCAAAATTTGTAGTTCCCATCACTTTCTTTCTGCTTTTCAAGTTTCCTCTCATCTACCCAACCTTTGTGTTGGCTGTTGCCCTTATGAATGTTGCATTATCAAGTACCCAAATGATTTCAGTATCTTAATGATTTAAATTTGTGCAAAACAAGGGGAGATAAATGTAGAGGAGACTCAGAGCTCACAAGCCAGTTGAAAGGATTGAGTGCAGTTGGAACACCAGTTTCTCTTTGGTAAGGGTGGCTGTGCTGTACTTGATAGAGAAACAAAACAAACTGTTAAAAACACGGCTGAACTTTCTTAAAGATACAGGGAACTCAAAGAGACAACACTTTCCCTGAAGCACAGCTGGTGCTGAGAGGACAGAAATGACATAGGAAAGTATTTCTGCTGCTATTGGATGGTTATCCAATTCTTGGCTATTCAAAACCAAGCAAAGCCTCTACTTTTGAAACATCTAATGGTTTGCTCCCGCTGCACTCTGAAGGCCATAATCTTCCAGACATAAGAAACACTAGGTCAGGAATCTGTTGGACATGTTTCTCCAGAAAATAATCATGTGAGGATGAGGAAGAATGTTATAGGTTTAAATATGTTTGAAGTCTTAGTTCTAAAGCTGTAAATGTTTAATAACTCATTTGCCTGAGTTCATAATCAGTCTAGCAGTGGGCTGCCCAGACACAGGGCTTAAGGGGAAAATAAAAACCAAGATGATTCAAATCTTCTAAAAAGGATAGAAAACCACATCTAGTAAAATAAGATTGTGACTATAACTAACATAATTGGAAATTCTTCCACTTTTTAAGAAGGCCTGAACAGTATGTTGTTCTCTGAGTGGAGAACGTTTTATGTTCTCCACTTGCGGTAGTTATAGAATTGTAAAGGACATTTCATGGCTAAGGTCTGAATGAGAGGATGCTATCCTCTTTGCTTGAGTGTAGAGTCACATATAATGAAATCTAAAACTCCAACATCCAAAAGGAGTGTATATCATTCCTTCTTTCTTGGAGACCTCTGTGACTCTCTTGTAGATAGAGTTCTCCAAGTACTAAGTTAGGGACTATTGTTGTATAACTATGCTAGGAGTTAGGATGTATTTGCCATTATTGAAATATAATGTGAATTTGTGAAAATTTAAGGTTGGGTAAATTTGACTTAAGACCTTCTTATAAAGGTTCCTTTCCAGTGGAAAACGGCTCAGTCTGCGTTTACCAAAGGGATTTCAACTTCACCGAGCTGCTTCCAGTTGAGACTAAGGGGATTTCTTGGAAGGAACAGAAATTGGGCTATAAAGTCTTTGGCATTTGGAGTTGCAGTAGGCTTTAATGTATAAGAAACTGACATTTTCTATAAATCTAAAAATGGGCAGCTGTCATATTTATTCTTTGTCATGTTGCTGATCTTTACAATTTATGTATGAAGTTTGGGGAATTATATTAACTAATGTATGCATGCATAGTTTGGAATGAGTATTAGAATAAAAAGAGTATTTGTCTTAGGACCTTGGCGTTAAACTTGGATTACCTTACCTTAGCCTTGGAATAAATTTAATTATTATGTTAGCAAACTTTTCCTATAATAATGCTGTGTAACAAGAACCCTAAAACTGTGAATTCTGACAATAAGGATTTATGTTGTAAATAAATTTGCTCACTGCCGGTAGGTTGGTTAGGACATTTCTACTTCAGGCTGCTGCTTGGCTAGTAGGGATGGCTTCAGGTGGTGTTTGGGTCTTCCACATGCCTCTCCATATTGTTACTGAATGAAGCACCTTATGATCTACAACAGGTGCTTAAGAGATGGCCAATGAAGAGATGCATCCAAAAGCTTAGTGCAACTAGATGCCCTAATTCCACCCACACTTTGCTGGCCAAACCCAGCATCAATCGGTCAGGTAAATATACTCTACCATTCTTGTTACCCATCAGGCCTTAATGAAGGAGGAATGAACAACTGAAAGAGTATGCAATACTACAAACTGCAAACAATGTGCATTCCTTCTCACTGTGCCTTTCAGTTCACCTTTTATTAATAGTATGGTCAATAATCTTCCCTCAAAAAAGGCTTCCACAATTCCCCGAAATCAGTCCCATTGAACATTTTCATTAGGACTTAACTTGAGTTATTGAGGTTAACTTGTACTAAGTAATCTTTAGGATTTGCATTTAAAAAAAGTTATTTATATATTTTATGTGGTTCATGTGCTCTGTGTGCATGTATGCCTGCACACCAGGAGAGGGCGTCAGATCTTATTGTAGATGGTTGCGAGATGCCAATTTGCTGGGAAGTGAACGCAGAACCTCCGGGAGAGCAGCCAGAGTTCTTAACTGCGGAGCCACCTCTCTTTCTCCTAGAATTTTTATTTTAGCATTAGCAGAAGAAAATTTCAATGAGCTGCTGTATTCCAGTAGTTGGTCTGTTTAAGTGAGGAACTCAGCACTTATTCAACATTGGTATTGATTGACTTAATTTATCATCTATTTGCTAATTGTTATCTTATTGAGGCTCATATATTTGGAACCATCTCCAGCTGTATTAGAGCTCTCTCAATTCTGTTGACCCTTTTTGAAGCTTTTAGTTTCATTCGTGATGACCTTGACCTCCAGAAGGTCTTGCATGTACTCTACTTGATTAGTTATTTGTCTTGTTGTTGTATTAAAATACCTGGTAAGAAACTATTTACAGAAAGAAAGGTTATTTTGGCTCATTGTTTCAAAGGCACAGTCTGTTGTAGCGGGAAAGCATGGCAGGAGGAGCTTGGGGGTATCTGGTCCCACTGGACCCACAGTCAGCAAGCAGAGACTGACGGACACTGTTGCTCAGCTACCGTCCTTCTTTTCACCACCAGCTCATTGACTGGTGCCATGTGCGTTTAGGGTGTGACACCTTCCCACCTGAACTAACTCACTTGGAAACTCCCTCACAGACACGACTAGAGACTTGTTTCCATGGTTATTCTAAATTCTATTAAGTTGACAGTCCAGATTGAACATCACACTCCTTTCTAATTTAATTTTTTTAAAAAAAGTTTATATTTTTAAATTTTATGTGTATGAGTGTTGTCGTTGTGCCTGCATGTATGTATGTATGCCATATACTTGCCTAGTACCTGAAGATGTTAGCAAAACGCATTGAATCTCCTGGAACTTGAGTTACAGATGTTTGTAATCTACCATGTGGATACTGGGAACTGAACACAGGCCCTCTGTAAGAGCAAGTGCTTTTAACCACTGAGCGAACTAATGAGTCCCACACCCATATTTAAATTCTCCTCAACCTCAAATCATTCACAACTTAAGGTTTCCTCCCAAGATTTTGCATTTCTGTGTTACTGGACACTGGTTTTCACCAGAAGTAATTACACGTGTGTCTCTGCCCCAGATTAAAACACCTTTATTCTGGAGCAGTTGTTGGGACTCACTTCCGCGCCACTTCAACTAGTTCGGAGTGCACCTTTCCTCATTTTCAAACTTAACTGGAGTTTCCTCCCCTTGCTGTGTCCACCTGTTCTTTTCTGCAGGGCCCTCTCTCCCTTCTGTGTCCTTGATCCTGCTGGTTTAAGACACTATAGGCAAAGGCTTTGAGTTTATAAGCTTCCCCCTTTCTGGTCTCACACTGCCCATACAAACCTCTGAGTGGCTCTTTGATCTCCTCTACATCGGGTCCAGTTCTACCATTTTTGTCCCTGGTTCTCCACTTCACTGAGCATATTACAGCAGGGGAATATAGATTTTTACTTTTAAGCTTCGGGCTTTACTTTTCCATTGAGAGTTCTCTCTATATTATTTTGAAAAATGTCTCACTGATCCCTACCCAGCAAAAGAGGGGGGAGGCTTTCTTGTTCTAGTTTTGATCATAGGTTTAATCATCTTTGCAAACCACATCCTAATATAACTGGGGCTTATTCTCTTTGTGTATATATTCATGTTATACCCTCCAGCTCTCTAGCAATGAATTCTTGCTAATTTTCTTAGTGTGACATGACAGGGAATGGCTCTTTTATTTCAATTTTCATTTAACAACTTCTTCCACACACATAAATCTTAGTGGTTCTAAAGGGCCACCTGCGTCTTCTGGCGAATTCCTCTCTGAGTCTATCATCCTCCCAATAGATTCTGTAGAGTTGGCTTTCCAAGATCACTGCAGGATGATTCTGGCCTTGTCACAGTGTACAGGAATAAGCTTTTTCCAATAACACACTTCTGGCTGTCAGTGGGAAAATAACTGTTTCCTTAGATTCAACCTTTGTCCTGTTGGACAGGACAAAGTTGTGAAGCGAGATCAGGTGTCCCCAAATTTAATATAGTCTTCCAACAGGGTTAATGATAATGTAGCACAAATATATTTTAAATGACTTTATCTTTTTACTTTACTGAAAATAGTTTTTTTTTTCATACAATATATCCTGATTACAGTTTTCCTCTCTCTACTCTTCCCAGGTACCCCGCACTTTCCTTCCCCTCTGGATCCGCTCTCTTTTTGTCTCTCATTAGAAAAGAACAGACTTCTAGGAGATAACAACCAAGTAAGATAAAAATATAATAAGGTAAAGCAAAAATCATCATATTGAGGCTGGACAAGGCAACCCAAAAGAAGGAAAGGAACCCCACAATCGAGGACAAGAACCAGAGACCCACTTGTTCACATACTCAGGAGTCCCATAAAGATACTAAGCTGAAAGCAATAATGTGTATGCAGATGACCTGGTGCAGACCTGTGTAGGCCCTGTGTTTGCTGCTTCAGTCTCTGTCAGTTCATATGAGCTTTGTTTAGTTGATTCTGAGGACCTTGTTCTTTTGGTGTCCTCCAAACGCTCTGGCTCTTACACTCTTTCTGCTTCCTCTTCTGAGGGGTTTCCTGAGCTCTGAAGGGAGGGAATTGATGGAGACATACCATTTACAGCTGTGTGTTTCAAGGACTCTGTGTAATATCTGACTGTGAGTCTCTGCATCTGTTCTGTGGGTGCAGGAAGAAGCTCCTCTCATGATGAATAAGGCACTGATCTATGAGTATAACAGAATATCATCAGGAATCATTTTATTGATAATTATTTTAGAACAATAGTGTTTAGTTTTACCATTGGTCACTGGGCTATCTAGTCTTTGGTTCTTGATCACCCAAGCAGTGTTGGGTATCGATTCTATCTTGATGAGCAGACCTGAAGTCAAATCAAACTTTTGTCTCCAATAGTCCTTTTGAAAGGTCCCTGGGAGGAAAAGATTTCCAGTTTCTTTATTCTTAAGACATTTCTAACTTCTGTTTTAGGTGATAGAAAAATTTCAGGTCACATAAGACATGAGCTACAAGGCTTGAGCATAGACATTAGAAAGTCAAATTCAAAATATTAAAGAAAAAAATTTATTGTCACACTCTCTCCTTGTCTACAGTGGGGACTTGCTTTCAGGTTGGTGATCGGTTAGTGGGGATGGAGGCTGTTGCAGTTCTGTGTCTCTCTTTTTCCTTTCATTAATTCCATTCCTCATTTCCCCTAGCTTCCTAGCTAGTTGATAACTCTCCTAAGTTCAGGGTGCTGAGAGAAGTGGGTAGGTAAGGGTCTGTGTGAACTATAGCCATCTTGTAGTGGTTTCTAATTCTTTGACAGGAGAGCTGTTTCCTGTTGTTTTAGGGTCTCATTTTGAGGACCTCTTTGTTTTTTATTTCTGCTTTTTGTTTTTTTCTTTTTTTTGACTGAGGAGAACGCATTTCCTGGTGCATCTACAGGCCATTTTATAATCTTTGGAAATCCAGCATCCTTTCTCAGCTTTCTGCTGGAGTCCCACCCCTGGTGATATCAGGTAGACACTGAGCACATCTCAAGATACCCTGTAAACTGGTATTCTCTCACATCTGTTAATTTCAGCCAGTTATACTGGCTATTCAAGTCTCTGTAGGATACCTAACTATCTCAGACACGCATGGGAAAACATTTCTTTTTTTCTTTTTAAAATTTGTTCTTCTTTCATGCCATACATCCCAACGATGTCTCCCCTCCCTTCATTCCTCCCAGTTTTCCCCCACATAACCCCTCTCCCCCAGATCTACTCTCCTCCATTTCTCTTCAGAAAAGAGTAGATCTACCAGAGATATCAGCTGACCATGTCATAAACAAGATACAATATGAATAGACATAAACCCTCATATTAAGGCTGGATGAGGGAACCCAATAGGAGGAAAGGGTTCCTAAGAGCAGGCAAAGAGTCAGATACACCCCCCTCCCACTGTTCTGAGTTCCCCAGAAACACCAGTCTAGCAACCATAGCATCAATAAGAAGACCTAGTGCAGACCCACACAGGCTCTGCGATCGCAGCTTCTGTCTCTGTGAGTCCCTGTTAGCCCTGCTTAGTTGATTCTGTGGGTCATGTTATCCTGGTGTCCTCAACTCCTCTGACTCCTCCAGTTTTTCCTCCCCACCTTCTGAGAGGTTTCCCAAGATCCAAGGGGGCGGGCCCAGCTATTCTTTCATTGTTTAATTTGAATACAGAATGAAATTGCTGTTCCTTTAGGGATTATCCATGACAAAGAAAGAAAAATCAGGTCCCAATAAGAAAACAGGTGCAAACAAACAAAATGGAGGCTCAAGAGATCCAAACCCTAATGTGATTCTGTTATTCATGGAAAGATTTTGCTGCGTTGGCTGTGGGGAAGCTTGTTCACTATAGCCACTCCTTTGCAAACAGCTGGAGTAGTGCATTCCAGAGCTTCCAGCCTTCCTTTGCCTCTTCCTAGAGGATGAGCTGGTTTTCCCCTTAGCTAGTACTCCTTGAGTGTGTCACAATTTCTCTGTGAAATGGTAGATATGGAAAAAGTGCACAAAAATGTTCTGTACTTGAGATCAACTCTTGATACATGGTCTGGTCTTTATGCTAAGCCAGCCATCCGCTACCTGTCAGGTCCCCATTGACTCTGCTATGAGTCTCCAGCTCCCAGGATATATAAACAATTTTTTGAGAATCTGGAGATCATCATAGTATTTAGTATTTGGCACTTTAAAAATTAAATCTTTATCTGTTTAATGAAATATACAAAAGCATATGCTGAAGCTATTGTCTGATTTCTGGAGTGCACACGTTCCTTTCATAAAGCCCCCCACTTACTCCTATATAGACTCTGGCCTTCAATATCTCCTCATTGTAAACTAGACTCCTCTAATTGTTTGAACTCCTTTCCTTTGGAAATGAATTGTGCTGCAGATACATTAGTCTGGGTCAGCCTGTGTGTGTTTCTGGCTTTGCTTTCAACAAGCATGTGTAACACGAGGTTTTATCTTTCTCAAGTTGCCCTTTCCTTTATCAGCTTAGTACAAGCCCCTTCCACTCAGGCCACTTGACTGAGAAGACTAAGCCCATTCAACTGTTCCTGAGAATTCCTGAGAGCCACACTTTCCCTGCTACTTACTGTTCCCATCTTCAGTAACTTTTCTTCAGTTCATATTTCACATTCCAGGTTGCTCTCTTATTCAGAGATCAGTAGGCTGATCATGGTGTCTGTGTACCGCTTGACCCCAAGGGATGCTTTGCATGTCATCAACCATGTGAACGGTCTGCTGTGAAGTTGAACAGCATGATACTTCTTCCTGTACTGCTTCATTCTAAATAATAAGAGCCCTTCCCACTGATCATCAACGAATCCAACTACAAGGCTGGTCTGTGTAATAGCAGAAGAAAAGTTAGAACCTAGTTGACAGCTGTCATTTTGTACATTGAACCTAGGTTTTTTTGTTTTTATTTTGATGTTGTATATCCCAAATGGTCATGCATCTCTAAGGCACCCACAGTTGGCCTCTGTGGCCAGTATCTCTAGTAGGTCAGAATCCCCTCTTTCCTCGAGTTTCTTGAAGAAGTAGTAAATCAGTTAATAATATCACCTCAGAGAAGCAAGTTACTCAAAATTGACCATACCGTATCTTTCAACTCTTCTCTCTTCCCTTCATTTTGGCCTTGCCTTTCTACCCCTCCTTTATTTCATCTTTTCTTTCTTCACATGCACTTCCACTAATGCTGTGTGTCTGGCTTAGTACTAGATTTAAATGATCCATCTTGAATCATCATACAATTCCATGCCTTCAGGTAGCCTACACTGTAGCAGGAAAGGAACACATCCATTCTTTATGTTAGATAATGGTACTCCAGTGTGAAGAACAAGGTAGAAAAGAGAATGGAAAATGATTCTGAATTTCAGCTTCTCATTAGCATCACCTGCAGACTTAAACAATCCTTTATGTATTCAGAGATCTCCAGTTTCTGATGTGGTTTGCCAAGATAGGAGCATTAGTCAATTTTATGACTTCCTGAGTGTTTCTAATACTGGAGGGGGCATCTGAAACAGAGAAGCACTGTGTAGATTGTTCTTTGTGTAGGATAGTCAGAGAAAATTTGGTGCTATGACAACTAGATAAAGTAAGGATGATCCAAACTAAAATTCCTGGGATAATATTGTCTCTTAGAGAAATCTATAATTACCAGACTTCCAAGAATAAGTATACTGATTCGTAGGCGCTGCATATTTTCAAAGCCATAAATACTCTCAAACTACCAACGTGGCAGCTGTGAATGGGCATTTGGAAACGATGATGCCAACATTATCCTATGATCTATGAAAGCGGGTGTAAGCATGCTACACACTATATAGTTTTCAGAGAGAGATGAGGAAGAGGAAGAGGGAAAAGAGAGGGAGAGATAGAGAGCGAACAAGCAAGAGAGAGCAGGCTGTGCAAATGCTCCAATGCTTCCAAATTCTATAGGAAAGACTGAAACCTACTCAACTCAATCTTTTTAAAAAAACCCCCTACCAACAAACAGAAAAGAACACAAATGAGACTCTTCCTACATGTAGTTTATGCATCCTCACTAGAATTTTAGAAATGGCCTCAGACTTCAAAGTGTCCTTTCTTGTTTTCTTCTTTTTCTTTTAGGTTCTGTCACCCACAGTATTCTGTGTATCTTATCTTCCACTTTACCCAAACAGGCTTGCTGTTCACCTCTGATGTGTAGCTCCTCAACAAACTCTTGACATTTTGAGTAATGACTTGCCTTAGTTGTCTCTGGGTCTCCTTTGTGATAGTGAAAAATAAGAGCAAGAAACCACACCACCACCACTAAGAAGTTCAGGAGAGGTGGAAACCTGGAAACTTCTAAAAACATATCCTAAGGTGAAAGTAAACAGACATCCTTTATTTCCTCTGCTGAGCAAAACAGTGCTTTTTGGACATCTTGAGATGACGTTAAGTCAAACAAGCAGGCTCAGCAATGAATGGAGAGTCATGCACATTGTGAGACATAATCAGCAGTATGGGGAATTACAATAAATGCTTCTTCAAGTGCATAATGCAATTCTTACTGTTAGGAAAATGTGTGCTTTTCTTCCCCCAACCCCGAAAGCAGACAGAATGTCAAGTAGAAGTTGTAATTTGGTGATGTGATTTACATGCAGATTAATCCATTATTAGTCTAAGTGAGAATTTTGATTTAGCAAGATGATATTTATCATCTGATTGCTTTGCTCACATAATCCAAGTGACTTTGTAACTTTAATTGTATTGCATGTTCTAGAAATACTGCCCATGATTACACCCTGTTTGAAATAATTAGGTGGTAATTAGCATTACAAGTTTCTTTTAAAAATACTATCATTAGAGAGATTGCTAAATGAATTACCTGGCACAGAGGACTCAATTTTCTTGGCATAAATATCTCTCTCCACAGATGGGGCAATGGTTTTCAAAGGCATTCTCAGCCTGTATTAGTTTGAAGTGATTGCTGTACAAATGAACACACTTTCTGTGGGACAGAGTCCACCTGACTCTTCTTTATCAAGAGAGCCCCAGTGACCATAAACAAGGTACAAGTAGGACTACATTTTTTTCTTACACATCTTAGGAGATAATACATTTTCTTGTTCACTTCAGTTATTGACAGAATTCTTTCCTGTTGCAGGACTAAGGTCCTTTAATACTAGATGACACTACTTGTGTGGCCTGGGTGGTGACCCTATCTATCTTCAAAGCTACTAATGATACCAGCAATAGTAGTTGGAGTTTCTCCAGTGTTCTATGTGGCTCTTGCCCAGCTTCATAGGTTCCAGAGGTTAGAGTATGGGTATGATGGGAAATATGGATGTTAAGCCTCAGCTGCTCAGAGAGCTTGAGCCATGGGGTATTTCATTCAGCAGCTCAGTCTTTACCAAAAGTGCTAGTAGGATAGTAGCGATTGCTCTCTCTCTCTCTCTCTCTCTCTCTCTCTCTCTCTCTCTCTCTCTCTC
>LOJH01048488.1:0-26000 GCA_001685095.1 Ellobius talpinus
CTCTCTCTCTCTCTGTGTGTGTGTGTGTGTGTGTGTGTGTGTGTGTGTGTTTGCGTGTTTGTGCATGCATGTGTATGTGTGTGTGAAAGATGCTTTGTGTTCATAGCTAAAAAGATTCGCTATTACTTGAAGGTGATTCTTCCCACCTTGGCTTGTAAATTCTGCTAACCCCAATCAAAATCCCAGCAAGTTGTTATGGTGACTATTGGCA
Organism: Ellobius talpinus; assembly: GCA_001685095.1. NCBI lineage: Eukaryota > Metazoa > Chordata > Mammalia > Rodentia > Cricetidae > Ellobius > Ellobius talpinus. The sequence continues at coordinate 212 of LOJH01048488.1, forward strand.
GACTTATTCCAAAGTTTATGTGTAAAAGCAAGAGATTCAGAGTAGCTGAAACAAAGCTGCAGAAGATCAAAGCTGGAATACAGCCCTTAGAGACTTACAGTCACAGGGCAGTGAGGATTGAGGTGTGTTGTTGGGGGATCAAGAGATGAACTGATAGGATGGAGGGAAGGGAGGGAATGAAAAAATCACAGTTACATGCAAATTTTAAAATTATGTTGAGCTCTGGAGACACGACTGTAGCGAATCTAGGTAACTTTGGATTGTCAGTGACTCTTTGGATATTAATGACCCTAAAGCTACAACCCATGAAATGCATAATCGATTAGATGAAGTGCGCTAGAATTAGAAAGGTCTCTTTTAAAAAGAAGCTGTTAAGAAAATAAAGTGACAAGTGACAGCCTGGCAGAAAATCTTTGCAAAACACACAATAAAATAAATGTCTGTTATCCAAATTCACAAGCAAACAAAAAAAATCTAATGTAACACTAAGAAAATTGCAACCCAAACGAAAACGGATAAAACAATCTGAAGATTTGCCGCATCAAATACATGCATCAATAGAAAATTAACAAAATAAAACTGTGATAACTATGATCTATGACATATGACCTCAGAGAAGTCAATGTTTTAAAAAGAGACATCATCACACTGCAATTTAACATTGAAAATGCAAAGATGACCAGAGCCAAGTGCTGAAGATGATCTGAATGAGAATATATTTAAAAAAAAGAAAAAGAAAAAAAGAAGAAGAAGAATATAGAGTCACTTGGTGGAGCTGTTGTTTTGGTTTTGTTATTTTTTTTAAGATCTTATTTTTATTTACATGTATCTCTGTGTGCGCATGAGTTCAGGTCCCTCTAGAGACCAGAAGATGGTGTCAGATATCCTAGACCTGGAGTTATAGATTATCATGTTCTACCTGACATGGAGGCTGGGAAGCAAACCCAGCTCCTCTGCCAAGGCAGCAAGTGTTCTAATTGCTGAGCCATCTCTCCAGTCCCTGGATTTGTATTTTGTTTAAATAACATCCTTAGTTAAATTCCTTAAAGATAAAATGCCAAGCTTACAATAGTTATTTTTTCAGTAAGATAATACAGTCTAGCTGATTCCAATATGGCCTTTAAGACAAAACTCCCAAAACTCCCCACACATCACAGATGAACACTCTTGATCTGCAAGCGTAGCATAGTTTCTCAGATGTAAGAGACACATCCATGCCCTTACACATAAAAGTGTGCGACGATGGTTGACAACAGTCGCTCAGCACAGCTGGACCGAGTAGCTATTCACTCAACATCGTTCTTCCTGTAAGGAGGCTTTTGTTCCACCAAATTAAATCTGATGTGCTGATGGGCTCTTCCTTAAGTCATGCAAGACAAATGATAAAAGATAGACAAAGCCAGTCTTCAAGGTGGTGAGGTGGGGTTAACAAATGAGGCAAAGCATGTTGGGAAAGCAACCGCGAGCCTCTCCTGTGCTGGGTGCTTGGGCAACAAGTAACTGTGTTGGATGCTTATGTGAATTCAAACTAGAAAACTGGGTAGAGGGAGATAAAGAAGGGACTATTTTGAAGATGACCTTTCATTTGCCACATCAATAAAAATAATCTTATTTTTCACCAGTCTGTGTGGAAAGACATTTTCATCCACACCTTTATCCCAAGAGAACTTTTCTTCCTATTTTCTATTTATATCTCAGCATTGAATGTCAGTTAGATTCATCTGTAATAGCTTGAAAGCTGAGTTGTAAAGAAGACGAACTGGGTTCACACAGAAAATTGCACTCACTGGGTAGTCCCTGGCAGAAGGCGACTGCTGTGCCAACAAGGGACAGAATGGGTGTTTAAAGAAGAACTGAATTCTGGCCTGGGAGTAGCTTCCTCCAAAGATGGGCAGTTGTTCAGAGTTAAATATTGACGAGTAACACAATCTAGGGCATTCCATGCCTTTAATTCTCTTCTTCCTTAAGCTCTGAAATGAGTCATTTAGATTGGATGGCTCTAGATTAAAGAACACAAATGTATGTATAGCCATCTCCAGGGTACCAAGAATTCTGTTCTTCCTTCTGAATGTGGGATACATTTAAAATGAAGATGTTTTATGTGTCTCTGTTTGGGTTGATTTGGTTTGGTTTGAGGTCTTGGGAGGCAGGCTCTCGCTCTGTAGCCCTAGATGGCCTAGAACTCAGTGTGTAGCCCAGACTGGTCTCAGACTCACAGAAATGCCTTAGCCTACTAAGTCTTGGGGTTACATACATGAGCCCCCATGACCAACTCAAGTGGAAATGTTTGAAACAAAGTTTCTGAGTGACGTGGAAGAGTGTCAATCACAAAGAAAACCAAGTTTGTTCACAGAGGTTCCTATGATTCCTTTGTTTAACAAACCATAGAGTTAGCTGGTAAGTAACTGTCTTATTTTAATGTACCTTCGAAAGGATGGGTTGATTAATAATAATAATAATAATAATAATAGTAATAATAATAAAATAATAATAATGATTATGCATTTTCTAATTTAACCCTTCATTGTATAGCAGTAGACATCATTATTATTCTTTTGCCAATAAAAAATAGACACTTATGGGAAATCAAGCAATTCACCAGCAACATGAATTTTAACTACATGATAAAAAGGAACTGTACTGATGTCATAATTGGTCACTTGGCTCTTCCATCAAAGCAATGGTGGGTGCATCCCATCCCCCCATTTCTTCCTCTCTTCCCTCGCTAATCAAAACTTCTCTCTGATGTGTTCTGCTACCTCTGATGTTTGTGGCTGGTGTGAAGGCGAGGTACAATAACTTACTCTATCCAAACAACTGGTAGCAGAGACTCTGCCATGAACATCTGAATTACAGTCAGAAAGACCTAGAGATGATATTGGACATAGAATCAGGCTCAGTTCCATTCTGCAAATTCTCACGCACTCTTTCCCGGGCTGTAAGACCTGGCACTTCCACCTGGTAGCTAAAAGTTGGGATTAATGAGTCCAGATTTTTCTTTTTTTTCTTGAATGCAAACAGAGACTTTGTTTCCAGAGAAGAACGATGAAGCTTTAGGAGCTCTTGCTTTGGGGTCAGGTAAGCAAGGATCCTTTATTCAAATCATGAAAGTAGGGAAATAAGAAGTATGTGCGCATGCCAGCTCATTGCCTCAGGGTATAGAGTTCTTTTCTCCTTCCTGACAGACATCTTGCTATATTTACCAAGGAAGCTTTGTTCACAGGGATGGTTAAAAGAGATGTTACATAAATGGAGCATTGAGTGAGCGATGATTTGCACGGATATCCTACATTAACTTAAGCGGGTGTCACACGAAGCCACCACCTCTCTAGATAGCAGGCAGATGTATATAATTACTGGTCTACAATGAGATGAGACGCTATGAAGAGTTGCCTGTTCATTAAATAGTCACTCATATGAATAGCTCATATGCTAAGGGAAGAGAAATTGGTGCTAAGCATTGATTGATGTGGCGTGGAGAGTCTCAGATTTGCTCCATAGGAGGGAGTTTCATACCTGGTATTATAATCCTGCTCAAAGCCTGCAGTTGGGGAAGTCATAGGCTCTGGGCTGGAACCTGATATTGCTGCTAAGTGATCCTGCCGACGATTTGCCTTCTAACTGTGTGTGTTTATACACATTGTGCTGGGATGGTCTCAGCCTTGGTCACCGAAACTTTTTTTTTTTGCAGTGGGTAGCAGTTACTGGAGATTTGTGTAACTGCTCCCAGGGCTAAGGAGAGGCTGAGGGCTCAGCCCGGATTGGGATGGCTATGTCAACCTCACCATCACCACCACTGTGCAGGGATCAAGAAACATCACAGAAGGGGTGGTAGAAAGACTCTAAGAGCTGAAAGATGAAATGCACAGATGGGGTTGATGATCTCTAGGCATCACCCCACCCTTTACTGAGGATTGATTGGCAGTGGTAGTTACCTGGGAGGGAAATCATTCTTTTCTGAGGATGAGGCCTCTGATAAGGATTCCGATGGAGTGGTGGATGGCCCCGAATCTATACACATCTGGGTTAGCAATGACTGGACTTGATGGGAAGAGGAAGAAGATGAGGAAGATGAAGAAGAAGAAAAGGAGGACGGGGAGGCCAAGAACAAAGACAAGGAAGAGGAGGAGGAGGAGGAGGAGGAGGAGGAGGAAGTGGGTAAGAGGATGAGAAAGAGGAGGATGATGGTGGCAGTGAAAATGGTTGGTAAATAGATGGCTGCTGCCCTGGCGGGATAAAAAAGGGTGAGATTAGGACAAACGCCCCCCTAAAGATGTCATAGGTGGGAATCCCTACCAGGTCCTCTAAGACCATACTTTAGCCACCGCCTCAGGGCACTGGGTGGAGCGAATCCCCTGAGAAGAAAGCAAGCTTGTCCAGGCGTTCAGCAGACAACGATGAACCTTGCTATCCACAATTCAAAGCCAGTGGTTTGCCCTCCTGCATCCTTCTGTCTAGGTCCACGCTGAACCAGGAATGAGTCAGGGTGAACTGTCCTGATTTCAGGGCCATCTTCAAGCACAGCATCATTTCCCAGAATGGGTGTCTGAAAAGACAACTTACTCTGCTGTCTGGACAAATACCTTTTTCACTTGCTGAATTTTGATCTGGCTAAAGAGACAGAGCCTTCCCAGAGTCTGCTGTTTTGCTTTATTTTCAAAGCATCTCTTACTAAATGTGCACTTTCTGAAAATGTATCAAAGAATCTCCCTGTTCTCTGACCGACTGCACTCGGCCATGAAGAAGCAGGTTGAGGGGTTCATAGCTGACATCGGAGCAGCTTGTTGAAAGGAATCTGTCACGTGCCACACTTGCTTTGCACACTAGAAATACAAGCATTCCATGGATACTTACTGATTGAAAGGATAACTGGAAACTCTATATGGCATTCGAGAAGTACCTAGAAAGATATTTTGCCATTATTTCTTTCTCTCTGAATTCTGGACTGAGGGGCAAAATATAAGAACCAGTGGGACCGCTTCCCCAGTAGTCTAGTGGTTAGGATTCAGCATCTTTACTGCCATACTGGGGATTCGATTCCAAGTCAGGGAAGTACTTAGTTGTAGGCTGGAAAGATGGTTTAACACTTAGAGCAGGTCCTCTCTAGTACTTGAAAGTCTCAAAATCATCTTTCCCCTTTATGAATAAACAGATTAAAATTTCCAAGCATATTAAAAGCATCCAGTAGTTTAAAAAAAGCAGGCAGATATACAAATACATACCACAAATCTACATGCAATAGATAATCATACTAAATGTCTAAAGAGATAGACTCACCTCAAGACATAGGAAGAATGTCAATATCTCAATTATGTCAAAAAAACTTGGAAAAATGAAAACAAAATTCTTTTTTATGTTATCTTCAGAATAATAGTTACATGCTGTGCGCAGTCACTTAAAGAACATTATTTGAGTTGGGCAGGGTGGCATATGCCTGAAAATCCCAGCAGCTGGAAAATGATAACAAGAGAATAAAGAGGTGAAGGTCATCCTTCCTAGGCTATATAGTAGGTTCAAGACCAGCCTGGGTTACATGAGCTCCTTTCTCAAACAAATAAGCAGTTCGGTCAAAGACAACACAGGGAAGTTGCAGGATACAGAATTAGTAGATGGTTGGGTTTAACGTTTCATAAAAGTCCACATCGTGAGAAAATGAGAAAAAGAAGAGAGGACCAAGTGGCAATGTCAACATTGCTAGGGAGAACTGAGTGCATGAAGGGAAAGAACAGCCCAAGAAAGAAGGAAAGGCCGAGGACAGGGGAGGGAAGAAAGAGTCTTTGGATCCAAAGGACTTTAATCATAGTTAAGAAAAACTTAAATGAAGTTCACACTTATTTGGTATGCACACATCTTCTATAGACTTCATGCATAATGAAATTTATGAGTAGTTAGGGAGAAGTGAATGAAAACATTACTGGCCCCGGAGTCTTTTTCTCCATAGGAACTGACATGAGATGAAAACTATAAATGATGTTTTTGAGAACAGAAATGATGACCAACGATCCCCGTCCTCAGTGAAGCCACGTCTATATGAGGACAAAGAAAGACACCTTTAGACATACGACTCTGTTCTCAGTTTTAGGGGGAGTTGCAGAACTTTAATTGAGGGGCTGTGGGGAAGGCTCAGAGATTGACAGCTCTTGCTGTTCTTCAGGTGACCTAGGTTAATTTCCCAGTGCCCATATTGTGATTCAAACCCCTGCTCCAGTTCTACGGGATCAGATGCCCTCTTCTGGCCTCTGGCGGCTCCTGGACATCCATGCCCTTAGGTACTCCCATAGAAGTACAAATAAATCAATAATTTAACCTTTTACTAACAGCCCTTTAGTGGACAGAAAATTCAAAATAAAGCAACCTTAACTGAGCGGGAATGGAAAAAACATATAAGTAAATAAAGAAGGGGAAATCTGTCCCTGTTAAATTTTAACAGGGAAATCTGTCCCTGTTAAAATCTTGAATTGTGACAGTTCTAGCCACTGAGATAGTACACAGGCGATCACACAACTCCATCATAGTCACCACGCTGATTTCAAGGGTTACTGGCTCTCAGGTGCATTCTGATTTCATATGTGAGGCTGTGGTGCAGCTCAGGAGTAGAGTGCTTACTCGTCATGCATAAGACCCAGGGTTCGACACCCAGCACAACCAAAAAAAAAACGTTACCACACACACACACACACACACACACACACAAATCTGCCTTTATTAATAAGGTAGGTCCATTCTAAGTAATTGAATAAAGCCTCAATATAGAAGATGAATCTGGAAAGAGATGTGCTCTCTACCACAAGCAAAAAGCAATGAGGCTAGCACATCATGGCCTAAAACCTCCAAAACCCTGAGCCATGGCAACTTTTTCTCTATGTAAGTTTGCTTGTCTGAGATATTTGTTTCAGCAATGAGCAACTAACTAGCGCAATGGGAGAAAGTAAGAATTTAAGAAAATGTGATGTAGGCTTGTTGTACAACAAAATAAATGACAGAGAAAGACTAAAATATAGTGCACAAATAGATATAAAATATATCTCTACTCTTGAGCCATTCTCAAGTGCTATAGCGTTTTGTTAGTTTGCTATCAACATTTTAGTCACTGATCAATTAATTGAGTTCAAAAAGTAAAAATAAATATCTACGACCAATGAGAATGTCTCCAGTACAATGTCCAACTCTTGGGAAATTTTCAAACACTATTTAAGATGCTAGCCTTACAATTGAAATTAAGGTAACCTTCCAAGGTAGCACTTTGAACGGGATGTCTTGTATTCAAATATTGCCAATAAGGGTATTTTAATGCTAATTATAAAACACATGTATGAAAAAATATTGTACAAACTTTTCTGTCACAGATATGGGGATACTGCTTCTTGATCTCAACTGTTGCATAAAGGATGTCATGTGGCTAGGGGTCAGGTGACTCCAACTGATGACAACTCCTACCTGGCATTTATAAGGCCCTGGGCTTAAGCTCTGGTTGGACACAAACAAGCCTAGTTCTGCTATGATTTCTAACTGTGCCCTTATTTAGATGACCTCACAATTATTCAAAAAGTGTTACTTCGAAAGCAAGATTATTCTAGAAAAGTCTAGACTATACTTAGTTGCTAAGAAAGTTACTCGATACCTCAGTTGGAACACAACGTGGATTTGCATTGTCAGAGAATGGGATGATTCTTATTGACGTCATTTCTCATGAAATGAGAGAATCCTAAATGTGCATGCAGATGAATCTTTACTGTTGACTCTCCTCTCTCTTCCCATGTAGAAGATGTTGAATGAAATTTATATGGTGGCAGGCATCTACAGTCCTTTGCAGCCTCGACTGGGGGTCAGAGTGTAGGAGGTCAAGAGTGAGGGTCGACTGACTTAATGACCACATGGCTTCACTTTCTAGCATTTGGCTTCAAAAACAGCTCACATGGACTCATGTTTTGAATTAAGACATGAAATGAAACAATGACAGCCCCATCTGACATACTCCTGGTAGGTTTCTAAAATTTACTCTGTATAAATAAATATTTGATATGAGCATGTTTTTCTCATATAATTTATTTCTCCTATAAGTTGAGACTGAGGATTCCAGGGAATTTATATGCTACAGTTGTTGGATTTCTATTCATTAGTGCTTTGCGGTATTAAACACATTTTTCTATATTTGAGTCTGAACCAATTACATGATCCCAGCAGAGAACAATTTTTTCTTCAATTTGAAATGCCTTAAACAATAAATGTGAAAGTAACCACTAAACTGTAATAATGGTATGATTAAAAAAGACATTATTCAAAATATTAGTGATGAAAATGCTTAACCTTTGCCAGGTACTTTATTAATAACTGCCAGGTATGGCGCTAAGTATTCCAGAAACATTATCTTTATTTAAGCCTGGAAATCATCCTAGGAGAAAACATACTCTTATAATCATGAGGCTTGGGAACCCACTACAGAGGCAATAATGTGAGATGTCGCCATCTATTCGTGGGTGCCTGGTTCTGTGTCTCAGCTAAGGCCAACTCAGTAGGAAGCCAGCTGAGAGCCAAACATGGCCTAATCTAGAAAAGTCCTTATACATGCCATTCTCCAGTCATTAGGTTGGTGGATTACAACCAGAGAGAATCAAATACCCACCTTAAAGATGCCATTCCCAGTCTTCACCATAAGCTTCCCGCAAAAGGAAATGGAGACCCATGCACGACTCCACACACTATGGTGAGGGCTCGACACACACACTTAAGGAGCAAGACCTTAAAACACTAGGACCTAAGACATCTTTGACACACTCACGCTCCTTTGACTTAAACCAAAGGGAATGAACTCCTGGCCAAAGGTTTCATTCTGTTCAACAAAACAACTTTGGGTTCTGTGGAGCAGAGAATGGCTCTCTTCAATTTTGGTGCAGATGTCTCTAATATGAGGCATATATCTGTCCAACTTTTTCTTTCTAGGATCAACTAAACTTTCATACTTTCGAAAATGAGAAGAAAGAACTTCCTGAGTTTAACAAGTTTCTCCCCAATCTCTGATGACTTGACATCTGGAAATCTTATTATGTTTTGCTATTTCATCCATTTATTACAATTACATTAATTTTGGAGAAAGCTGCCATATTCTATTTTCACCCAATAAATCACACTTACATGATTAAATATCTTATATTTGGCAATTAACAAAGGACTTTGATCTTTTCCAAAATCACTCTAGAGCTGCCAACGGAGTGCAATGACACACACTTGACTGCTCTCAAATGGGAAACTCGCTGCGAGAAAAGAGGGACTTCTGGTCTCAATTAAAATGAGAGCTGGCTGTCAGAGGGTTTGAGCGCATCCATTTTAAGGGACATTCATCTCTTTATCAGGTAGCGTTATTAGACTCAGCATGTAAAGGAGAAAAACAACACATTTGGGTAGCTTGAAATTGCCAGACTGGTTTGACAGCTGAGGCAATCTGCACTCATTTTTCCTTCCTTCGGCTACTCAGCAAAAGCGTAGTGCGATGTTTGGAAAGTCCCCACTCACCAGATGACCACGTGCAGATAGATGAATCATTCCATGGGAAATGTTTCTAACCAGGCCTGTGTGTTTAGAATCAGAGAAGGATTGTTCAACCTTGAAAGTTCACTGCCCCTTGTAGGCTTTCGTCTGGTGGCGAAGGTATGCTAGTTGCATAAATATGCTATTAACCCTGGGGCAGCTGAGGCAGGAGGACTGAAAACTGAGGCCATCCTGAGCTACATGGATCCTCTCAAAACAAAACAACAACAAAGCAGACAGTGTGTGCGTGTGTGTGTGAGTGAGTGACTGAGAGAGAGAGAGAGAGAGAGAGAGAGAGAGAGAGAGATATTCACCCAAACTCCAGGAAGTAGTGCCTTGGTTTTTCCTCAGTTGTCCGGGCCCCCTGGGGAATTGTGTTGTCCTTGTGGTGGCTGAACCATTTAGCTATCAAAACTGGTTCCATATACATTAAGATTCCAATCCTATGTACATCAATCTCCAGATATGTGACTATGGGGAAATTTCTTAGCCTTTTCTGTTTTAATCAGTAGGTAATAATTATTTATATTTGCAGAATAAAATGTTGTATTTAAATAAATATTTATAAGGTTTAGTGGTTAAATTAAGCTAATTAATCTATCCATTGCTGTTTTGAGCAGTTTTGTGTATGTGGTGCACTCTTAACACAGTGTCCGTGCTGTGTGATAAGCTCTGTCCTCCTAATTGCATCTTGGTTCCATCTTGGCTCCCCTGCCCATCTCACGATGCTTCCTCTTCTGTGCAATGTTTTCCTCTCTGTCCTTGCCTTACATCATAAAACAGAGAGATATTTTAACGTCTTTAATGTCAGTTTCATCTCTATAGTAATGGTGGCATTGAATTTGTTTCTTGGGGAACAGAGATGATGAGCAACTGAGGCATGTGTGTGTGTGTTTTGATTATGTGTGCACAGGCAATTTAATATAGATATTTGTTTATCATCTGTGTTATAAGTATACTACTACTACTAATAATAAATCACCCTGTCTTGGTTAGGGTTCCTGCTGTTGTGAAGAGACACCATGACCATGGCAACACATATAAAGGAAAATATTTAATTGGGGGTGGCTTACAGTTCATAAGTTTAGTCCATTGTCATCATGGTGGAAAGCATGGTGGCATGTAGGCAGAGACCCGGTGTTGGAGATGTAGCTGAGAGTTCCGCATCTTGCTCTACAGGCAACAGGAAGTGAACTGTGTACCCCATACTGAACTTAGCTTGACCATACGAGATCTCAAAGCCTGCCCCTACAGTGACACACTTCCTCCAGCAAGGCCACATCTACTCCAGCAAGGCCACCCTTCCGCCTAATAGTGCCACTCCCTATGAGTCAAGCATTCAAATACATGAGTCAATAGAGGCCATTCCTATTCAAACCACCACACGTCCCAATTCTATTGATCCATAATATATAGCACATGTACTATAGATATATACTATAATACATTATAACCCATATGACTGATGAAAATATGATAGATAAAATAGATTATGCCAACGTGTTAATAGATATATCTACATCAATATAGAGAGAAGTGAGGCATTGTTTTATGACACAAATGACTTTCGATTTCCTTTCTTCCTTTCTTCTCTCACCCTCCTCTTTTCTCTCCCTCCTCCTTTCTCTTTTGTCCTCTGCCTGCTCCTTTGAGAGGGCTTTGAGACTGGGCCTCACTTAAATTTTTTTTATTTGTTTGCTTGTTTAGTTTGTGTGTTTCACCTTATGTATATCTCTGCATAGTGTGCATCTCTGGTATCCTTGGAGGTCAGAAGAAGGCATCAGATACCTTGTAAGTGGGGTTGAAGATGGTTGGGAGCCACAGCAGAGGTGCTGGGAACTGAACCAGGGTTCTCTGAAAGAATAGTTGGTGATCTTAACCATGGAGTCATCTCTCCAGCCCCTGGTGCTTGACTCTGTAACCCAGGGTGGCTCACTTACTGTATGTATCAGCTACTAGGAAGGATTCTCTGTATACACTTAAATCAGCTTAATAATTTCTGTCAAAAACCTATTTTTTTCATGGCGTAAAGTGTCTACAGATCACTTTGAAGAACATCAACATCTTAACAAAATGCAATTTTATTTGAGACAATATATTTCTTCATTAATTAGGTCTCATTTTCTCATAAATGATCTGCAATTTTAATTAGAGACTTTCCAGTATATTTTCTATTGCAATTCATTCTGAAAAAAAAATGCTGTATTTGTAGTGGCAATCTGTATGGATTCATTTTCTTAATTTTATTTTCCTATTTATCTTCCAACTATTTGTTGTGATGATGTGGAAAATAAGATGATTATTTGTTTTCTTAGAATCCTGGAAATTTACTGTATTATTTTTATTAGCAATTTACTGTATTATTTTTATTAGCTCTGGTGAGTTTTCTGTTTGCTTGTTTGCTTGTTTTTGTAATATAAGTCTTTTCTATTATCTTTACTTTAATTTGATTGTCTTCATAACAATTTTATTACCAGTGAGTAAAGATTTTGGGGGGATTTCACTGTTCTGCGCTCTCATACATTGCACCAGCTGGGATTCTGGCTCAGACTGGAATAGAAACAATACAGGTATATACTATGGTCAGCTTCCTGGCCTCAGAAGGAAGCACTCAGCTTTTTAAGGCATGGTAGTTACTGTTTTGTTCAGTTGAAATCTCTTTAATAAATTTAATTTTTTTTCCTATTCCTAGATTAAGAATGGTTTTGGATAAAGGAATTGTTGGATTCGACACATCCTGCATCTAGAGCAAACCATCCCATGATCATTCGGTTGTTTCTCCTCCAGATGTTGTGAATTATGCGCAGGCTTTTTGGTTTTGTTTGGTAGTTAATGTTTTGGTTTGGGCTTTTTTGGGGGGGTGGGAAGGGCAAAGTTTATTATTTACATGTATAAAATAGGCATAGAAATGGTGCCCAGTACAGTCCAACAACGCTGCTCAGTCCGATGATGAGCTCGTCCACACCCCAGTCTTCATAGCTCCCATCTGGCAGGTAACGCGGTGAATGATGATTGGGATCTTCCGGGCCTTGAGTTCCTTCATGGCGATGAGCAATGGGTCTGTCTCCCCCTCCAGCTCCACCATCACAGGGGCACACATCGCGATCTGGAGTGCCCGGGTGCCCAGCACACGGGCTTGCTCATACTTGATCATGTATGGAGTGGTGATGCGCTTCTGGTTGGCCTGCGGTCGCTCACCAGAGGGGAGAATCTCAACATTCTCCTGACCTTCCTCCTCGGCATTTTCCAAGTCATCTAGTCCTTCGTCCTCCTCCACATCATCAANATGAGCAATGGGTCTGTCTCCCCCTCCAGCTCCACCATCACAGGGGCACACATCGCGATCTGGAGTGCCCGGGTGCCCAGCACACGGGCTTGCTCATACTTGATCATGTATGGAGTGGTGATGCGCTTCTGGTTGGCCTGCGGTCGCTCACCAGAGGGGAGAATCTCAACATTCTCCTGACCTTCCTCCTCGGCATTTTCCAAGTCATCTAGTCCTTCGTCCTCCTCCACATCATCAAAGTCATCGCCATCAAAATTGTCCTCGTTGTCTGACATGATGCCGTCACCGCACTGACCACTACGGACCGCACAAGTGTAGACGGCACGCTTCACTCGTGCCCGGCAATCATGGGCTTTTTTTTTAATGGCAGCTCAGTCTTGCATTTTAAGATATTTGTCTGTGTCCCATTTGCTACTCTTCTGTCTAAGATTTTCGCTTCTGTTTTTGGAAGGCTTGGTTTCCTTTCAATGTTTATCTCCTTCCATTATCTTTATCAGATTTTTCTGCTGGGGTTCTGCTTGCCTTTAAAAATAAACATGGAAATGTTATGTTTCCTCTCTCTACAAAAGAGTTTTATTAGAATACTATTATCACCCCCTTGAAATATTACATAGGGCTTGCTACTGACACTACAGAGGCCGGAGGCACACTTTAAGTTTTTATAATAAATTCAAAGTTTTTAAATACAGAAATATACAGACACTCTACTTCTTGTGGAAGTGTTGATAATTTAATGTTTCAATATATTTTAGCTTTGAGGCCAGAAAGATAGCTTAGTGGTTAAGAATGCTGTTCTATCAGAGACCCAGAATTCCAATCCCAGCATCCATGTGAGTGACCTCATAAATGGTCTATTAACTCAAGTTACAAGGGATCTGATACACTTTCATGGGCTGCAGGGTTATGTACACATGCATGTACACACACACATACACACATGCACACACAGGAATGCATACATGCATGCACACACACTTGTATGCATGCAGTCATACACATTCACAGTATATTTTAAATTCTATCTGAAGTTGAAAAAAATGTAATTTTTATTATCCTTATGATTTCTATCTTGCCCTGTGGGTAATTTGGAAATGTGAAGCTTAATATGTAAATATTTAAGGCTGTTTATTTCACCGTTATTATTTTTAGAACATTTCCTTCTTGCTATTTTATTGAACTTTGTTATCAGAGAACATAGTTTGCACTATTGTAGTTTTTAAGTTTGTTGTCATTTATTTTAATTTTAACATACGGCCTATCCTATTAACATTCCATATACACTTAGCAAGCCTGCTTCATCTGCCATCGTTAAAGGCTTGCAAACACCATCTTCATTCTTGTTGACTTTTTTATTTCTCAAGCTATAACCCGAGAGAAGGGCGCTCTCCATTCCCATCATGCCCTTTTCCCTTCAGATGTGGTTGTGTGGCTTCACCTGTTCACATTTTTAGATGTATAGACCTTTAGGACTCAGCCCCTGGAGTGAATTAGCCAGTCTATTGATTGGTAGATGCCCTTCTTCGTCTCCAACAGAGCCCTCTGTAGACAAGCCAACCAGCTTCTCTTTACTTTTGCACAGTGTTGTCTGTCGGTTTCCTCCCTTCTTGCGTATGATCTCCCCATGTCTTGGTCCTTAACAAGCATCTCTTGTCAATAACACACAGTTAGTTTTTGTACTTTTCACCAATTTGATCATCTCCACCTTTCATTGAACATTAATACTTAATGTAGCTCTTGGCTGAACTGAGTTTTATTATCTGTCTCCATTCTCCCCACTTCTTCCTACTGCAGATCTTCCCATGTGGTTAATTTAGCCCATATTCTTGGCAACTTGACTAGATTATAGTAAAACTTTTTAAATTTCTGTCAGTTAATTGTAGCTCTTTTTGTTGCTGTCGGATGACATGTATCATAATTTTTCAGGTCTACTTATAGCAAACACTGAGCAACTCAAAGAATGTATAACCATTGCCAGCACATAATTCTTGTCAATCCCCTCGGTTGGATAATTGGTACATACGTTACATTTGTGTGTGTTATATATCCCATAATACAATATTAGTTTCCTCCAGCCATCGGTTGTCTTTCAGAGAAATTAAGAGATAAGAAGGCTTTTTTTGCTCATGTATTTCCACTTCTGATGGTCTTATTCATTCCTCTGCTGTCAGGCTCCTGTGAGAACTTGCTTTACCATTTTTCGGAGAGCAGGTTACTGCTAACATTTATATGAAAATGTTATTCAGTGAATCAAGATGATGTGCCAGCCTGCCCACACAGCACCTTTGGAAACAATGATTTCTACATTCTGCATTGCAGCAAAGATATTTATTCCTCAGCACACACCCCTGGCTCACTCTGCTTCTTAATCTCCCTGTCACTGAGCAGGGGGTGGGGTCTGCAGGTGTGTTGCTCCCAGGAAAAGCCTTTAATAGAGGACTCACTCCTCTCAGCTCCCTTGCCCTGCAATCACCAAGGTCCTATTTGCTAAATATTTCAGCTACACACAAGTAGGATTAGGGGACTGGAGAGAGGGCTCAGCAGTTAAAAGTACTTTCTGCTCTTGCAGAGGACCCAAGTTCAGTTCCAGTACCTACATGGTGGCTCTCAACTGCATGTAATTCCAGCTCCAGAGGAGCCAAAACCTCTTCTGGACTCACTAGTCTCCCATGTGCATGTACGCATGTGTGAGCACAGGCGCGCGCACACACATACAAAGACATAGACAGACAGACAGATGGACGGATGGACAGACGGACGGACAGACAGACAGATAGACAGACAGATAGATAGATGAAATTAAAAAACTGCCAAGGCTTTCTCAAACATCGTCCTAAGTGACCTTTAATTATATTCCCAAAATGAGTTCAAATGAGGTTTCAATGTACAGATCTGTTTGGAAAAAATTGAGACTTCCTATCAAAGAACACACCGACTCTCTCTCTCTCTTTATTTGTTCACTTTATTTATAACTCACAATGAAGTTGTATTCAATATAGACTCTTCTTCAGGCTTCAGACAAATTTATTTCTTCATACTTTTATGCTTCCTTATTGTGCTACACAGTTCATTTTTATCATGACACATTCTGTCTGTTATTTAACAACAATCCTGCTGAGTATTGTTAAATATTTATTATTATTATCATTACCATCATTATGTGCTAATGGACACAATGGAGTCATTCTCAGTGGCAGTCCACTACACTGCACGATAGATCCCTCCACAGTTCATAGGATGTTGAGCCCTGACCAGTCCACGTGATTAGTATAGGACATATAGTATAGGATGGAGCATAGGATGCTTTCTGAAAATACTGTGTGATTGTGTTGTATACAAGTTGAAAGGGACCTGGGTTCCCCTGACTCCTTCAATGTCAAAAATCCTTGAGCTGGAAAGATAGCTCAGCAGTTAAGAGCATTGACTTCTCTTACAGAGGACTAAAGACTCAACACCCACATCAGGTTGCTCACACACCCATGTAGCTTCAACTCTAGGGGATCTGAGGCTTTCAGAACTCCATGAGTAACACACACACACACACACACACACAACACCACACACCATGGACATTAAAATTACCTGGCTCAATCCTATGTCAAAATATATGAGTGATTTTAGAGAAAACATTTTCCACACTAAATCCAATTCAGCACACATTTACTGAGCAATTACCATCGTTTGACAGTCAGATTCTAGGGAACATAAGGCCTGCCCCGTGGTAGCGCCTCAATGAGTGCTTGTTCACATTGATTGCTCCACGGCCTCATTTTATAGTAGAATGCCATTACTCATCAAACATACAGAAAGCAGGACACACAGTTTCAAGTTACTTAAGGATGCCTTTGCATCATTTCTTAAATGCCACCAAGGCCTTTATGACTTTCAGAGAAAAAAAAATCTGCCTTAGCGATTGGAAAAATACAAGCCTGGCCATTTGTAGATCTCACAGGAAGATGGTGAAAAGATTTCCTTTTCTTCTTGGGCTTCCTAAAATATTTTCCATCACACAATAAATTGCACTTGGTTCTCTCGTCCCAGGAGCCTGGTTTTCTGAGTTTGTTTTTAAACATGGCAAGGGTTTGAAGACAGCTGCCACTGGAAGCATCAATGGCTTTATCCTCTCCCATGAGCAGCTGAATACATTAAGACATAGCAGCCCTTTCCCGAGAGCTACATCCAAGCCGAAGGAGATTAGGACAAGACTCAACTCGTGAACACAAGAGACAGCACCTGTTAAAAATAGGCACACATTTGCGAGTGGCTAAATTAAGATCCACAGATAAACAAGTCAATGTGAGTTAGGAGGAAAACTCAAATAGGGCAGAAAAAAAAAAGCTCTAGCTTCATTGTCTGTTATATAACCAAGGATAAGAACAAATTCTATGGAGCTTTTAAGTTTCACCTTGGACACTGATTAGCTGTAGGCTCAGTGTTCCACTTATTCTTTCTCTGCTTTCCTTCCATACTGTAAAGCAAAGGTAACTGTATATCTCCTTTGAAAAATTTACAGAAGAGTTAAATATGACTGCTAGTGAATATTTGTCATGGTGTGTATGTGTTTGTGTATGTGAGTGTGTGTGTGCATGTGTGTAGTAATCCTCAAGAAGGTGATAGAGGTATAAAAAATACAGTTGAATATTAGCCAATAATGTCTGACCTGGGAAAGTATCAATTATGGTTATGAGCTTTGAAACCAGTATCTAAGAATGCAGATTACAATTGATCACAATTGTGAACTTCTCGAGACAGAGCATTCAATTTGATCCTAACTACAGATTGTGGTATGCCTAACGTCACAGTGCCAGGATGAAGAAGACAAGGTTCCACCTTTCAAAGAGCATCTTGTCTCAGAGAAGGGAAAGAAGGACTGACCGTTCAGAAAGACAAGGGACTGAAGTCAGTTCCACGTGATAGTCAAATAACCTCCTAATCTTGGAGGAGAAGGGTTGTGTGTGATAGGAACAGGAGGGTAAACTTATACTTAGCCTGGAAGGATCTACAGCCTTGCAAGAGAGGAGAGGGACCAGAGATGACCTGACTGAAGGAAGAAGTAGAAAGCAAGAGGACCTAGAGACAAGAAATGAAAGGAGTCCAGCACATTCTCATATTTACTTTTCCATGATAAATATCAGGTACGTAGGATGAGAAAATTATGGCACTTGGTTAAAACTCTTTACATATGCGGATGAGTCAGGGAGGCACCTCTGAGATAGATACTATGTCTGTGCTTACACCTATGGGAGGACTGGAAGATCTTCATGAATTACAGACACTAAAAATCAATAGAATGATCTCTCTCGCTCTCGCTCTCTCTCTTCCTGATTCTTTGTGTGTGTGTGTGTGTGTCTTTGTGTATGCTTGCACATATAAGAGTATGTGTGTGTGGTTTACATGTGGAAGACAGTAAACAACCTCATATTCTTTCCTCTGGAATTATTCATTCTGTTTTATAAGACAGGGTCTCTAATTGGCCTAAGAGTCTTCAAGCAGGGCAGAATGATTGGCCAAGGAGCCTCAGAGATTTGAGTTTCTCTCCTTCCCCAGCAGTGTGGCATGTTCTATCACTTCCAAGCTCAGTCACTAGTTTGGCCAGAGACATACAGTGAAATGAATGAAGTTCTTCACTTCTGCATTATGAAATGCCACAGCATTATCAATTCATAGATAGAGGAGTAACGGCAGTGCTAAGGTCAAAGGGACAGAAGGGTTCTGATATATTCCTGGTTCTCCCTGAAAAAGATGGGAATGAAGTCACCAGGCAATAGAGAAGTGGAACAAGGACAGAGTCTTAGAGAACGGACGTATCCAAGGAGTGGAGGTGAAAAGAAGAGAAATTAGTGGAGAGGAAGCAGTCAGAGGCATCGGAGTGAACACACAGGGTCACATAGCAATAGAGAATTTAACATTGAAGACAAATAGCATCACAGTTCCATGGAAGAGCAAACAGCAGTTTTGATCAAGAACCACAGGCGATCCTGAGCATACGGCACCTGTAACAAGGTGAGACCAAAGGCACGGCCACAGAGTCAACAAGCATAGGTGAGATTTTCACGTGGTGCCTGGGAAGATAGTGGTTTGGGAACTTTGGCAGCACACCTGCAGGAGAGTCATGAGAAAAGCCCATGGCCGATTTTATCTCCGATAATGACTCTTTTAACTCATTCCAAGTGTGTAGAACAAGAATGTTTTAACTCCTATTATTTATCTTCTATCACCCCATACAACATTATTTCCATTGTTCCAAACATGTGATATAGCTCTGCTGCTGGCGTGGTTCTTTGTATCTGTCCACAAAACATCGACGTCTATACATAATTTCCATAGGAAGAAGAACCATCCTTATGATACACGAAAGACAAGGAGTGTCTCAGTCCAGCATGGGACGCACAGGTTGGTTAACTTGACTGTGAACTCTTCAGGGCAGCCCATGCATGCTGCGGCAGGGATTTGGGGTATCTTTCTCTCACCTTTAGCTTTTGAGTCATGGAGAACAACTGTGACATTCTCAGTGACTTTATTTCCCTGATGTCCTTTCTATCACTGTACACTGAAGAACGCAGCAAAAAGCTCAGCTTTCCGATCACATCAAAACCTGTGTACAAGGCCGGAGAGATGGCTCAGTGATTCAAAATAATTGCTGCACTTGCCAAGGGCCAGAGTTTAGCCAGTACCCACAGTGGAGTGCTCACAATTACCTGCAACTCTGCCTCCAGGGTTACCATTGCTTAACTCCCTAGGGCACCTGCAGGTGTGTTCACAACCACACACGAATACACATAAATAAAATTAAAACAAATCTTTTTTTAAAATTCTTTTTTCCCTGGACTAGACAAGCTGGTGTCTCACATATACTCCTTTGAAATGTTCAGTTCTTTGCTGAAAGCCACAGTCTTCCCCTTCCACTCTTCCTTATAAAGTGGTCAAAGCTGAACTAACCATTTGCATAGGGGATTTACCTAGGAAGAAAATAAGGCTAGAAAGAAGGATTGCAACATGGACTCACATCTGCCACTTGGACATATCCTTCTTTAAGGGCTCTAAAACCTTCATAACCAAGATGAAGATATCTGCCTACAGGAGTACTGTGGTTGCTGGATGGATTGAATAAAAAAATGTTCCTTCTGGGGTACAATGACACCTATGATTAAACTGTGTCTGTCTTGTCTGTCTCTTGTAATCCAACTCAAGAGAGATTTAGCATCCATAGGGCAGAACCCAGGTCCAAGAATGTCTGAAACAAGCATCTAATGTGTTTCCCTCATACTGTTCCTCCCTCTCTTTTCAGGGAACCTCCATGTGGTTCTCTTTTTCAACAAAGCCATTTCAAATGAAATGAAGAGGCAAAATACCCTCCCCTTTCCTCAGTGATACAAAGAAGCCTTAATCCAAACTTAAAATCCATGAATGTCACTCAACTAACGAAACACTGTGCCCTTGATTTTCTTTTCCTAAAAGAGAGTCTGTGAGGACACATGCTACCTTTTAAATCCATCAAATTGTCACCTATCGTGGGCTGTAAATGCATAAGATGCAGTTGGATACATTTTAAAAACAAGAAACATAGGGCAGGAAAACAAATGGAAGATAAAGTAGGACCATGGAAATGTATAATATATACTGTAAGGAAAAACTGCAAGTTTGCTTTTGTGCCTCCAAGCAGAAAGACAGAAAAATGACTTGGTGTGAAATTTATAGTGTGCATAAGATGAAAAAAGGCCAAATACTAGATGAGGCACAGCTGTTGCTGGCATCGAGCCTGTAGATGGCTTTTGCCCTTGAGTCTTTGTGGAGAAATAATGTCATGACCAACCCAAAAGACACTCTACAACCAATCTTGGTAAGCTCATCTTCTGCTCCAGAGTCAGAACCACCTCTCAGAAAACAAAACTTACTATATCCTTCCCAACGTAGCATCTTTAGGTGCATTTGTGCCTGCTGTGTAGTAATATTGCTTCTGAGAAATGTGCTAGTAAATATTTGGCAATCAGTTCCTGGAAGAAAGGAAGACCTTGATTGATAGCTTTTGCTAATGACTGGGGTGTAAATGCTCCTACTATGGTTAGGTTCCAGCCACTAACAGGACATGGCTGGAAGTTCATTAGAAAGGCTCTCTCCCACACAGGCTCAACAGAGACGAATAACCTCAAGTACATTTCCAAGAGTTAGAAAGGAATAGTAATGGACGAGTTTGGGGTACTAATTTTTAATGTGCTTTGTTTAGCCACAAGCTTATATAATCTAGTTCTCAACAGTAACTGGGTGGAGCAGTAGTTTGCAGATGCTTGGATGTTTACCAGTTGGCTATTGCAGATCCCATCACGGGAGGGTTCTAAAACCTCATGGCTTCAGAAGTATAACAAGATCTGTCCCCAGCTGTCTTCTCCAGGTTCATCTCCGGCCACTTGCTCTCACACCTTCTGTGCCAACATTTTGAAATCTCACATAATCTCAACTTGTTCCTCTATCAGATTTTTGTATAGTTCTCTCTGGCCTCAAAATCTCCACAGCTCTTCCCACACAGCAAACCTCCACTTACACATTTTCCCCTCCAGGAAGTCTTCAAATTGGACTACGATCTTTGACCTATAATGAAGAATTAAGTGTTTTAGAACCTGACCTTTGCCTTTGACTACTGCCAGCGTTCTAAGTCTGTGAGAAGTCCTGCCTGATAAGACTGCTTTTGTTTTCTTGGGGAATTTTCAGTGGTGTAAGTTAGCAATGAGATGTGCGAGCAAGGCTTTGAGCCCTGACATTGAGAGGGAATGGAAAGGAAGGCTAACCACACTGGGGGTATCAACTTTATGTTACTGAGCCCTAGTAAAAACCTTGGATATCAAGGCTTGGGTGAGTTTTCCTCATTACATGCGGCTGCTGGGAGAAACGTGCGTCACCCACAGCTCCCTAGGAGATGACAGACAGCAAATGCCACGTTCCTCAGCGGCTTTTACCTGTATTCTGTCTGTAATAAACCATAATTATGATCATAACACACTGCAGTGAGTTTTGGGAGCTAATTATTAAACACAGGGTAATTTGTAAACCCCCAAATGCGATTAGTATCCAGAATGAGACTAACTCTGGGGACTCCCAAGCTCTGTAGCCCTTCACATGCTCTCACTTTCTGTCACATCTGTGTTAGCCAATGCCACATTTGCCCTGCTCACTGGATAGAGAAGAGGTGCTGAGGCTTGCTCTCTATTTCTCCCTCAGGACCTAGCCCCTGGTAAACATAACTGCCCAAGCAACAGTGATGAACTCTCTAGACAACATTCTCACATTGCAATGTTTATATGTATCCCTAGGACTGCTGTCACAGAATGCTTAACTATGCAAAGGTGTGCTGCATAAAGAGGTGTTGCATTTGTTTAATTACATAAAAATGTGTTGCTGTTTTCCTTGTCTGCCTAAGGCACTTGAATTAGGGTTAGGGTTAAGGAATAGGGTTAGGGTTAGGGTTAGGGTGACCAATAGTAAGGGAGATGGTTAGGTAGAATATTTGGACAATGCAAGTAAGGAGGAGGAGGAGGAAATTAGGGTCAGGTAAGGGAAAAAAAGACACCAGGGAGATGCCAGGAGTGAGCCATGAGCCAGATAGGCACAGAGGAAGCAGGAAAGTAGGACATACAGAAAGAAAGAAAGCTAAAAAGCCCCAATACAAAACATAGATGAAAAGAAAGAGGTTAAAATGAGTTAAAAGAGCTAGCAGGACAAGCCTAAGCTAAAGCTACACATTCATAATTATATAAGTCTCCTTGCCTTCATTTGGGAGCTGGTTGGTGGCCCCAAAGAAAATTCCAACTACAGACTACTTTTATTTTAAAACAAATAAGCGAGTTGAGATACTAATAACCAGAAGTCTGTTCAATGATATCAGTTCTGTAAGTGGGAGAATGCACATCTATATAGCAATCTATCTTTTATCACTTTTCTTCATTAAATAAGTGAAATTACAGACTAATGGAAGGTTCTTTCTTCAGATAAACATCCATTATACTGTGTCTCTCAACTGGTCCTCAGAGGAACATGTAGGCTTGTATTCTGGCTTACCCATGGGATCCAGGAAAAGGGTTGGACCAGAAGTTTTAGAAGCCAGGATAAAATTGACAATGACCTGAGAAAAATGAAGGCATTTGACCAGGAGGCCTGGCTTTGTAGAAGGCTTTCACAAAGTTGGGCACATTATTAAATTCCCTTTGCTTGTTGTCCATGGGAAGACAAAGACCTGAGAAGTAAACCTGAGGCTCCGGCAGAGAACATGAGAAGCCAAGTCCTTTTCCCACCTGACATACAGTTTACACCAAAAGTCAATGAGAAAAGGTGGCATGCTTAAGAGCCATGGATGTACCAAAGCAGGTGTGTAATATTGGCCAACTAGAAACATGCACTAATGGATGCTTGCTTAATGGCATTGGGTTTTTAATTAGTATAAGAGGAAAACCATACAGAAAATCACTGGAGTCGAACAGGTATCAGATGAAACCTGGGTCAAAATGACATCAGCTATGTCCCTTGCTGTTCATCCTGTGCCCAACACTGGGAGAAACTGGTTGTTATTGCATTTTATCCTTGAGACTCCCCAAGGTACTATTATCCCAATTCAGAACCATTAATATTCCTTTTGAAATTCTTTTATTAGTGCATATTAACCACACTAAATAATGTGTTTCTTTACAAGGTTTACAAACATGCATAAAATATATTTTGATATTAATTTGTTTTTAGTGTGTGTGTGTGGAAGGGAACAATGTGGAGGGGAGTGTAGATGCACTCATTCTTGTATGCTGCCTTCCCAACCTTTCTTCACCTTACATTTTGAGGTAACCTCACACTGAATTTGGAGGTAGCCATTTCCACTAGACTAGCTGGAGAGCAAGCTCCAAAACTCCATCTTTTTCCATTCCCCTAGCTCTGGGGTCACAGACACACTGCACACTGGCTTATACACACAGTACACATGGGTCTTGGGAGTCAGAACCCGGATCCTTTAACTTACACAGCAAGAAGTTTACCCACTGAGCCACCTCCCAGCCTCTGTCCTCACATGAAGAGATATGGAAACTGATATTTTAAAATAAATCAACAGGTGAAGGTGGTGCACACCTTTAATCCCAGCACTCTGGGGACAGAGGCAGGCAGATCTCTGAGTTCCAGGTCAGCCTGGTCTACACAGTGAGTTCTAGGACAGCCAGGGCTACATAGAGAAACCTTGTCTGAAAAACCAAAACCAAAAATCCATAAAAAGCAAATAAAAAAAAGAATATGTCGCAAAGTTAAAATGTTGAGGCTCTCACCCAGGTCTGTTTCTGTAAAACTTAAGGGCTTACTATGAGGCATCCCTGTCCCTTCCTGGAGGGAAAAGTGATATAATGTAAGAAATAATTGTGATGTCCAGGCAATTATGATAAGGAGTCTGTCATGGCTCAAGTCAATATTCCTACAGAGCTAGGTGGACTGAGGAGGTACTGGTCATAGATATTTCAACATGAATTGAAACGTCTGCCCTTTACCCTAGCAAATGTTATAGCTCCCATTGTAGACTAGATCCTTAAGACCAAAAAAAAAAGTTTGTCTTTTTGAAGCTTGGAGTTTTCATCTATTTTAAAAATCCATTTGAGCAGGGAATGCAGACAAGAATTAATTCATGACAACTTGTTCTCAATTGTGAATCTGGGAGGACATTTGCAGTATTCATTAGCTCAAAGATTCTCAGTCACACCTGGGTTGGGGAGCTGTTTTATCAGTCCCTAGAGTGAGAGGACAAAATAGATGAAGAAACCGAGTTGTGTCTTTTTCTCTAATTTGCAAATTTTAAAGGCCAGTCCAATCAGTAAAGAGTGGTGGTCAATAGTCTAGGCTCCAGCTGCCTCCTACTGCGTCTTTAACCGTTGGTGGTTGGTTGTTCTTCCTGCTCCAGATTCCCCTAACGGGAATCACATACACAACACACAACCAACATTGTTAGACTCCGATTCCTCTTTACATTCCCTAATAGTTTCTTGGCCAATAAATTTCACACCAGACCCTATTTCAAGATCATTCTAATGAGAACAACCCTACCTTAATGCTGATACAAGCCATTCTGTGACCTACTGATGCTCAACACAGAAATTCGGTGAGGGAGAAGGGGAGATTCCCAGGTCTGTACTATGATGCTAGTGACGAAAAGTGGTAACATCCATGTTAAAACTAATCTTCTGGATCCTGCTCTGCTCTGCTCACCTCATCATGTGTTAGCCCACTTTCTTCCTTATGACCCCATGGTGGCTTGAATGACAATGGCCCCCATAAGCCCAGAGGGAGTGGCACTATTAGGAGGAGGTGTGGTCTCATTGGAGTAGTTGTGGCCTTGTTAGAGGAAGTGTTTTGCTGGGGGGTGGGGCTTTGAGGTCTCCAGCACTCAAGACAGGCCCAGTGTCTCTCTCTTCCCACTGACTATCTATGTGATTGTAGAACTCTCAGCTACCTCTCTAGTACCATGTCTACCTACATGCCGGCATGCTTCCCACCATGATGACCATGGACTAATCCTATGAACTGTAAGCCAGCCCCAATTAAAATATCGTTCTTTCTAAGAGCTGCCATAGTCTGGTGTCTCTTTACAGCAATGGAAACCCTAACTAAAGCCCAAGGCTAGTTAGCCCAGCTTTATTAGTGTCTAAGGCCAAGAGAACAATAGATAGACTTCTCCTTACACAAGTGCTGTGACATTCACCTCACTTCCATCCAGTCATGGACTCTAAGAATCTTTAAAATTTCACAACTTGTCAACTGAAAAGGACCCTCCTAGGCCCCTTATGCTGACTCGCTCTCTAGAGAAAATGAACCAAAACAGAAGTTCTACATACCATGTTCCACTCTATCTAACAAAAAGTGATTTTTGGTATCAAAGACATCAAAAAGTAATACTGGGTGACTTAGTTAGGGTTTCTTTTTTTAATTTTTTTATTAAAAATTTCCACCTCCTCCCCTCCTCCCATT
>LOJH01048489.1:1129-11976 GCA_001685095.1 Ellobius talpinus
GAAGGAAGGAAGGAAGGAAGGAAGGAAGGAAGGGTGAGCCATTGTTAGTATGGTACAATAATAAGCATTTCCTACAGATTTTCCCATTTAGCTGTAATATTTTTTGAGATAGTGTCATGTAGCCCAGGTTGGCCTTGAACTCACTATGTAGCTGAAGATGACCTTGAACCTTTGATTGTTCTACCTCTGCCATCAAAGTGCTAAGATAACAGAGGTGGTGGCCTGGTTTCTGCAGTTCTGGGAATCAAACCCAGGGCTTTGTGCATGCTAGATAAGTCCTCTACCATTTGAGCTACACTCCCAGCTCCTATTTAATCCTAACACTGACATTATGACTTAGAAACCTTTCATGGCCAGGGGAGCTAAACTGTATGGGTCCCAAAGCTGGTTAGAGGCTTCACTGGGATTGGACTCCAAGTATGGTGTACTCTAAACCACCACACTCGAGCAGAGTAGGAAGGTAACAGAGTATCATTGTGGCTATTAACTTTAGTGAGGGACTCTCTGGGCTGAGTCCAGGCCACAAGAGCTGCTGAGGTTGCAGGGGCTTCCCCAGAGGGCACTGCAGGTGCAGAATGGACGTTTCTATCTCCCTGCACCCACGAATCTTCCTGCAGCTTGCAGGCTAGGATCTGCCTGGCTGCCTTGGCATTGCTGAAGTCCTGATCTGAGGCCAGCCCCCCCAGCTCCCAGGCACAGGAGGAGACCTCAGGCCTCCTAGGCTCTGGTGCCTTGGCACATCTGGAAACTGTTAGCCTCCTCGACCCCCCTCCTGGAGCCAGCTGGTTGCGGTGGCTAATTCCGGGAAGTGCCCCTCGGCCAGAGGCAGAGTGTGGGGGTTGGGCTAGGGTTCCTGGCCAGCAAAGCCATGGGGTGGGAGGGAGATGGGCAAGCGGCAGAGGGTTAATGTGAGTAACCACAGCCGTCCCCAGAAGAGCTGGTCTCCTCTTCCCGTCCTGAAGACAGCCCTTGGTTACTACGGGTTGAATGCTGAGGGAAGAGAAGGGCAGAAGCAGGAGACTATGGCACTGGGAAGCAGAGAGGATTTCTGCTAGAAAGAGATCTTGCAAAAGTCATCTGATACTGTCCATTGCCCTGTTGCCTGGGGTCACAGTGACCGCAGGGTGTAGAGGAAAGACCACAGCCTTTGTAGTTGAGCCAAGCTAGGTCACAATCCTGGTTCTATCACTGTGACGTTGAGCAAGATCCTGAGGGTCTCCAAGCCAAAGCAGTGTATGTGTGTATGTGATGGTAAATGCTACTTCTGCAGTCTGCCACAGAAAGGATCGTGCCAAGAGTAGCAGGAAGCAGGACAGCTATCTTCCCCCAGTTCTGTCCTCTTCGCTATCTCTGGGGTCTTGTTCCCTTGCTCTCAAAGCCGCACCCCTCCAGTCTGCCCTGCCCCGTGCCTAGCTCTGCCCTCCTCGCTTTCTAACCTCATGCCTGCCACTCCCTTCCTAGCACTTGTCACGGGTAGATTGAACTCAGTCACTGTGGGCATTAAATCATCACTGTCGCAGTCTTCTTATAGACACAGAATCTTCTCCCCAGTTCTGGAAAATGAGGGTGAAGCCACCAGCTTATAACAGCAGTAGGAAAATCTGACACCCACATTCAACAAAAGCTTGCTACACACCAACCCATGGGCGCTCACCTGGTCTGGCAGCATCCAGGATCTCCTGCATGCTCTCCTAACACTTGCTCTTAAAAATGAAGAACTGGCCAGGCGTGCTGGTGCACACCTTTAATCCCAGCACACTGGAGGCAGAGACAGGCTTATCTCTGAGTGTGAGGCCAGCTTTGTTTACATAGAGTTCCAAGCTAGCTGGGACTATGAGACTCGACTAAAGAGGGGATGCTGGGTAATACTTGGGTACTCCTGCCAACCGGTCCTCAGTTCTTGCCTGGGACACTCAGAAGACAGATGCTCAGCTCTAACTCAAAAGGCTGACTGATGCTGCCATTGGGTGGCTCTACATACACTTTAACACACTTCCCCATCTTGCCACCCTCCTCCCACGCTCCAGGCTCTAGTCACAGACTTCCTTCTCCCTCCCTAGCCCATGCCCCTGAACTCATTTGATGACCCATCTGTAGGAGCCAATGCAGTTTAGCTCTTGGTGTTTTTAACTACCCTTTATCAAGTGCCTATTTTGTCCAAGGCACTGTCCTGGGGGCCTTCTAGCTGCTCTTTCATTCAGCAGCCTCCCCCACAGTGATCCTCTTAGCTAGTATATTGTATCCATCTCACAAAGGAGGATACAAAAAATGGGACTCGGTGGTAGAGTACTGGACTAGTAAGTACAAAGCCTTGGGTACCATCCCCAGTGCTACATGGTGGCACACTTCTACAGTCCCAGAACTGGGGAGATGGAGGCAGGCTGATCAGAAGTTCAAGGTCATTCCAACTACTAGAAAGTTTGAGATGAGCCTGAGTTACATGAGGCTCTGTCATAATAGCAGAAGCAGACCCTCCACAATGTACTGTCCCTGTCATCAGCTGCAGCCCCGCCTGCCCTTGGCAAAGGCCCATCAGCCCAGCATAGCATCAGACAGACACCAAGTTCACCCATATCAAAGGATCCCAGGCATGAACCATCAGCCACCGAGGAGGCAGCTCTATCTGCGTGGCCACCAGATATCTCCAACTCAGCATGCCTCAGATCAAACTCCTGATTTCCCTTTAGAAAACTGTTTTTGGAGCTGGAGAGGTGGTTCAGCAGTTAAGAGCACTTGTTGCTCTTAAAGAGGACCCAGGTTCAATTCTCAGCACCCAAAAGTCAGCTTGCAAATGTAACTCCAGTTCCAGGAGACCTGACACACCCATCTGATATCTGCAGGCACCAGGAATACACATGGTGCATATACATGCACGCAGGCAAAAAGAACCTCATACACATAAAATAAAAATAAATAAATCTAACTATTTTTTAATTAAAAACAACAAAAACCTGCTTTGTCCACAGCCTCTCCTCCAGGTCCTAGCAATCCTCCCAGCAGCTCAGACCAGAAATCTTGGAGCTGTTTTGACATGGATCCCTGATCCTAACCTTCAGTTACAGCAAGGCTTTTTGGCTCAACATTCAGGATGTCTTTAGAACCCAGCAGTCCCAGCCTCCACAGCAAGGATGTGATGGGGTGATGTGAAGGGACCCTGGGAGGAGTCAGCATAACGGACTGTGGTCACTGAACACAGCTCACTCCAGTTCCCTACTTTACAACATCTGAAGCCTATCTCCCCAACACGGGTCTCCTAGGACCTCATTGCGCTCCCTCTGTCCCTTCTTTCTTTTCCTCCTCCTCCTTTCTCTTATTTATTTATTTATTTATCTATCTATTTATTTTGTTTGTTTGTTTGTTGTTTTTCAAGACAGAGTTTCTCTAGTAGCCCTGACTGTCCTGGAACTCATTATGTAGACCAGGCTGGCCTTGAACTCACAGAGATCCACCTGCCTCTGCCTCCCGAGTGCTGGGATTAAAGGCGTGCGCCACCAATGCCCAGCTCTTCTTTTCCTTTCTTACATAAATTTTTCTGAACATCTATTCCATTCACAGCACAGAACAGATGGTGGGGTATCAACGATGTTACAGGGTGCAGAGGATTTATGGCTGCACTCCTGGTTTCTATTACCACATCAAGCTTCTGGGCTAGGAGCAAAAACTGTCATAGCCTGGAGAGCAAGGAGTCTCCATCAAAGATTCAGGAAACTCGAAAGAAAAAGTAGAAGTGAGCCAGGAGTCTAGGGAAAGGAGCTCTGTTGTAGCGTGCTGGCCTGGTAGGCGTAAAGGGCAGAGTCCATCCAGTCCCCAGTGCTGCAGAAACCAGATGTGGTGGCACACACCTGCAATTCCAGCTGCTGGGAGATGAAGACAAGGCAGATTCATGGTTATCTTCAGCTGCATAGTGAGCGTGAAGCCAGCCTGGGATTCTCACGTCTAAGAGAAGGAATTTAGTGGATTGCTTTTGAGGATTCAATGAGATGAGGCACGTGCAGGCCCCTGGAGTCATACTTCATGGATGCTTTTCCAGAACATTAGCTGAATCTGAGAAAACGAAAGCGGCAAGAGTTAAGCGTTGGTTCAAGTGGTTTAGACACAGAAGGAGGGAAGGGATTTCACAATGGCCACAGTGCAGAGTGGGGTCAAGAGAGGCTGTGTCTCAGCACAGGGAGACCTATGACCATCGAACAACTGAGCGGTATGGGTGCTGGCATAGGCCATGCCTGAGAGGAACACACTGGGAAGCTGAGAGCTGTGTATCCCGGGAACGGACCAGAGCCGTTTGACTGTACATTTATATCTCGATAAAGCCGTTTAAACGGAAAGGGGGTGCTGGAAAGATAGTTTGGTGATGAAGAGTATTTGCTATGCAAGCTTGAGGACCTAAGTTAGGATCCCCAGCATCCATGTAAAAATGCCAGGCGTGGCCACATCCCTGTCATCCCCGCAGTGGGAGGGGTAGGGGAAGAATCTGGAGGATTGTCTTGGCTTACTGACCACCAACCTAGCCAGAAAACCAGTGAGAAAATAGAGGACAACTGATGCCCTCCTCTGGCCTCTGCATCACACACAGGTACACACACATGAATAGAGCACATACACAAGAGAGGGCCAGCGAGCCGGCTCCGTGTGTAAAGGTGCTTGCGGCCAAGCTTAATGAGGTCAATTCCTGTAACCCATATGGGATCCCTCTGACCTCCATTCCCACATCATGACACACTCATGTGTTCACATGCACACACACACAAATAAACAGATGTGATTTAAAAAATAAATTTTTTAAAAAAATATTCTGGCTGGGTGGTGGTGGCACACACCTTTAATCCCAGCACAAGGAGACAGAGGCAGGCAGATCTCTGTGAGTTCAAGGCCAGCCTGGTCTACAAAGTGAGTTCCATAACAGGCTCTAAAGCTACAGAGAAACATTGTCTCAAGAAAAAAAGGACACAAAATTATTTTTCTAAGCACATGCCTTTAATCTCAGCACTTGAGAGACCAAGACAGGCAAATCTCTGAGTTTGAGGCCATCCTGGTCTACATAGTGAGTTCCAGGACAACCAGAATTACACAGTGAGATTTTTGTCTTGGAAAAAAAAGGAAAGGAAAGAAAAAAAAGAAAAGGAGAGGAAAGGAAAGGGGAAAATAGAAAGGAAGGCCAGGCAGAGTAATGCACACCTTTAATCTCTGAACTCGAGAGTCAGAGGCAGGTGGATCTCTGTGAGTTCAAAGTCAGCCTGGTATAGATAGTGAATTCCAATCAGGGCTGTGTAATAAGAACTTGTTTGAAAAAGAAGAAGAAAAGAAGGGAAGATGGTGGATAAGAGGGGAATAAGAGGAGGAGGAAAAAGAACAGGAGAAGGGGAAGGAGAATGAGAAGAAGGAAGAGGAAAGAGTATCAAATGGGAAAAGATGGGCTGTATAAACCCAAGACCTCCTTTGGGAGTCAGGAGAGACAACTGGGTGAGGGCTTGCTCAAAATCAGAGAAGTTAAGAGCTTGCTTCCGAGAGCCAGTAGCTCATCCATTGACTGCACTGTCTGTGAGCGTCCTAGCTGGGGGCTGTGGAGGTATTGACAGTCCCTGAGAGCATCGAACATGAGCAGAGTGAAAGAGGACACCCAGAGCGTGAGAACCCACAACAGGGTCCCAGAGAAGGGAACCCCCTGCTTCAACCCACACCATTTCTGTTGGAGCCTCTCAGTCAAATGCGCCTGCATGGAACTCGGGCCTCCAGCTTAGGCTTGGATTAGGGTAGGGAGGCAGGCAATGTGGGGTACTCCATAGCCCCAGGAGGCTGGTGGTCGGAAGTGTCTCAGTTCAGTCTGGAAAAATCAGGAAGAAAGCCTTGAAGCCATGAACTGTGGTCCCTAAGTCACATCCAGCTTGATAGACCTGTCCAAGTGTGTGTGAAGTCCTCGCCACAGGATACTTCCAACTCGCATGTGGTCTCCTTGCCATCTTTGAGTAAATGTTGTCCTTACCTCCATGACACTATGGGCCCTTCTCAGATAACATGATCCTTCTCAGATAACATGAACAGTGGCCTGGGAGCTGGTGGGCACAGGACTAAAGTGAACTATAGCTAGGGAGCAGTAACAAGAGTCGAGGGAGGGGCTGAGGATGCCATTTAGTTAACAGAGTGCTTGTCTAGCATGCACAGAGCTGTGAGTTCAATCCCCAGTGCTGTACAAACAAGCCTGGCAACAAACACCTGTGATCCCAGCACAAGACAGGAGCCACAAAAATCAGAAGTTCAAGGTCATCTTCAACCTAGAGAGTTTGAGGACAGCCTGTCTTAAAAGAAAGAAAAAAGAAAACAAACCAACCATAAAAACAAAACAAACAAAAAACAAGGGACCATTCTTGAGTCAGGGATCGGCAGACCTCAGGCCATGTGTACTAACAGATACTCAGCTTACCTTCAGACCTCAGGACGTCCAGAACCTTCTGCCCCCAGAAGCTATAGCCATGCTCCCTCCTGCTCTCTCATGGGGCAAACTAAGGCAGCGTTCTAGAAGGAGGCCCTGAAGTAGGATATGAGTGTGTTCCCATTTGACCCTCCGGGCTCCTCCAAAGTAAGAGGATGCAAAAGAGGGATGATTTAAGAGCCCAGGCTCCCAACACTCTTGAGGGTCCTTCTGGGACATTCTGTGACCACGGGATTCTGTCTGTGCTAGCATGTCGATCCGCATGTATAAGTGTATACAGTATGTTACCATTATTTGAATAACCTGGGCATCTCAAATTCGGGTATGTCTTTGGACTTGGAACAACTTGACCACCTATAACTGTAGAAATCAGAGCCTTCCCGTGATCTTCGAGGGTGAGGTCAGGGGCTTGCCCGCCTTTCCTCTCAGAAGCCCTCTTCCCCGCAGCGATCTGCTCTTCCAGCCACATCTGTACTGCAGACTTTCTCGCAGGCTCCAGTGTATGGTGGGAAACCACAGCACGGAGCAGGAAGCGACTTCAACATCAAGGTGAGGCAGCAGGAATCTGAGTAAACACAGCCCATGGAATGCTGTGCAGCTGTAGAGAAACAATGAGAAGAGCCTTGCCCCTCATGAGATGTTCCTGAGTGAGGCAAAGCCAAGCAAAGCCTGAACAAACACAAGGCAGTGTGCAGAGTGCAGTGACTGACAGGTCACCAAAGAACAGCAGAGGTGGGGGTGGGGAAGTCGCATAGGAAACCTGCAGCTACCTTAGCATCTGGGACAGGTATGGAGGGGCGGATTTTGTCACATATACCTCCATATAGTTATAATGGTGCGGTATGGGAATGCATTGTCTAACAGCGTTAATAGTATTTTCGATAAATCAAAATGAGATGTAGCCGGGCGGTGGTGGTGCACGCCTTTAATCCCAGCATTCGAGAGGCAGAGGCAGACGGATCTCTGTGAGTTCAGGGCCAACCTGGTCTACAGAGTGAGTTCCAGGACAGCCAAGCTTGTTAAACACAGAGAAACCCTGTCTCAAAAAAACAAATGAATTAAAGAGGAAAAGGAGAGCAGAAAGTGAGCATCAGCATTCATTGCTCTCTGCTTCTCGGTGACAGGCACAGAGGGACCAGCCATTGACCACTCCTGCTGACATGCCTTGTCTGTTCTGATGGACTCTGTCCCCATACTGAGAGCCAAAATAAATTCTTCCTCCACAAGTGGCTTTTGGCCAAGAATTTTGTCACAATGGTTGGAAAAGGAACTAACACAGTGGCTTTATTTTCCCTGTCAGGGTGTGAGGTCTCCAGAGCAGAACCTCATCTCACTCATCCAAGCTGTCCCCCCAGGGGATTCAGCACCCCAGAAACAGGCCTCCGACTTACTTCCATCTGTTCCCTTCAAAGCCTGGCACAGCAGAGAGCACCCAGAGCCCCCCCAGCATGTGTGTACCAAAAGGAGCCAGTGTACCAAAAGGAGCAGTCAAAGGCAAGGGTGTGGGCACGAAGGGACCAGCCTGGGGCGACCATGGGCTTCTATTAAAAGAGCAACAGCAACTGCTCGCACTTACTGAGCGTCTGGCCTCTCACCAGGCATTTCTCCAAGAGCTTGCCATGCATTAACAACACCACCACACCCTTGCTGGACAGATGAGGAAACTGAGGCCCAGAATGGAATGACTAAGAAGGTCACCTGATACTACATAGCTAACAAGTAGCAAAACCAGGTTTTCTGCTTAGCCTGAATCCAGGCAGCCTGTTCCCAACTACATATGACTCACATATGCACAATGTGAAGCCCATGCCACCCAGAGAGGCTGGCCTGGTCACTGCACACATGCAGTCGAGGCGACAACTCAGCGCCTGCAGCTGGAAAGTAAAAGAACTGATCTCATGGACTCTCCCATCCTCAGAGATCTTTCATGATTAAGACACTGGTCTTAGCCAGGCGGTGGTGGTGCACACATTTAATCCCAGCACTCAGAAGACAGAAGCAGGTGGATCTCTCTTGAGTTTGAGGACAGCCTGGTCTACAGAATGAGTTCTAGGCCAGCCAGGGCTACATAATGAGATCCTGTCTCAAACAAACACCAAGAAGTCAAAAACAAGGCACAGAGCATCCTAAGTTACCTGAGGTAGGACTGCTGGCCTCCACACATATGTGCAAATGCACACACACACACAAACACACACATATGCACACACAACATATTCAAATAGTAGAGAAAAGGCCTCTATAAGACGCCAACCCACAATAAATTGTCATTGTAAACCTCAGTCAGAAGAGAGGCAATCACTTTCCAGGTGGAAGGACCCACAAACTGTCCTGCTGGTCTAAGACACTGAGCTCCAGCCCTTGGAAAGACAGATGGGTAGCTAGAGCCCCTCCCGTGCCCTCTGCTGATAGGGCAGCATCACAAGCTCTTACATTGTGCTGTGTGACCATAGCTAGGAAACAACTGTCTGGAGGTCGGGCTCCAACGCAGCTGTAAATCAGAATCCCTTAGGGTGCTCTAAAGCCCTAATACTCCGTCTTCAAATACAGACGATCAAAGTTTTCACCCCCACCCTCACCCCTGATCATTCCAGTTTGCAGCTGAGTTTTGGAGTCAGTGCTCTAGGCCAAACTCTTTATTAATTCAGCTGGAGATGTCAAGGCCCAGAGAGAGACAATCGCTCAAAGCCACATGTAGCAAAGCAGTCACTGGGCCCAGCAGCTCCAGAGCCCGAGGGCAGGACTCCTCCTGCGTGTACCCACCAGCCATCCTCCCTTTGCCAGGGAACTTTCCCTGCAGACTGTTAGCCCCACATGGATCCTCTAGTTCTGGCTCAGAGGGGGCCCCAGGACAGACTGTCAGAGCCCTTTATCTCAGGGTCCACACTCCAGCGACTGGCAGGCTGGATGCCTTAGGATAGCAACCTAACTGGAGATTCTTCATGTCTAGACATCAGCCCTGACTAGCTGGGGTGACTGGGGGCCCAACAGGTGAATCTTGGGGCAGGACACCACCAAATGTGCTCTAGCTACAGGCAGAAGTAATAAGACAGGTATGGAGCATGGCTTTCCTTAGGGAGACAGTGGAAATCCAGCAGCCTGAGGCTGTCAGCAACATGTTTCCAAATCCTAAGGTTTGATCACTCACACTAGGTCCAACCGGGATCCTGCAGGAACACACAAAATCAGAACCCCTAGAGGAAGATGCGGAAGGCATCTCAGAGGTTTGGGTTCATTGGATCCAGGCCATTCAGTGGCCAAACTGTCATCCTTGGAGGGGAGATGGGAGGGGACCACAAAGAGGCTGATCCAGCATTCATCCTTTCCCATCTTCTACCTCAGTCTCTTAACCCAGTGTTCCTTAGGGCTAGTCACACACAGAATCAGACTCAGTCAAGGAGCTTTTTTTTCTTGTTTTTTTAGGTTTTTTTCTTTTAGTTTTTCCGAGATAGGACTTCTCTGTGTAACTCCAGATGTCCTGGAACTTGTTTTGTAGACCAGGTGGCCTCAAACTCACATAGACCCACCTGCCTCTGCCTCTTGAGTGCTAGGATTAAAGGCACATGCCACAAGGAACTTTTTTAAATTTTGTATTATATTTATATATTCATACTCTTTCATTCTTTGTGTGTGTGCATGCAAACACACGTACACACACAATCATGCATCACAGCACACATGCGGAAGTCAGAAAACAATTCGTGGGAGATGGTTCTCTCCTCTCACCATGTGGGTTGACTGTGGGACTTCAGGCTTGGTCATCAAGTCCTTTCCTCACTGGGCCAACTCACAAGCCCACGAAATGTTCTTCAGGCAGTGCCGATGCCTGAGCTCCAGCCCAGGGAATTCAGTTCACCTCTGGGAAGAAACTGGAACATCATTTAAATGTGCAGCAAGGAGTTGGAACAATGGCCCGTGCGTGCCCATGGAGACGAGAGGTGGTCATTGACTGTCCCGCCCTATCACTCCTCATCTTATTCCCTTGAGACAGGGTCTCTCAGTTCACCATTTCAGTTCCCAGGATTCTCCTGTCTCCGTGCCCCAATTCCAGGGTTAAAGGTATGAGTGTCCATTCCCAAGTTCTGAAATAACCTAAAGACTTCCCACAAGGCCTTACCATCCTCTTAAAGGATACACCACCTCCCAAAGGCACCTCTCTGGACATTTAAGATGCAAACTGTAGTGGTAGCCTCTTATTTAAAAAAGTAAAAGTTTGTTTGTGTACCCAGTTCATAGGGTGTGGTAGTGCACACCTTTGATCCCGGGGCTGGGAGGCAAAGGCAGGTAGATTCCCAAGTTCAAAGCTAACCTGATCTGCAGAGCAAGTTCCAGGACAACCAGGGCTACGCAGAGAAACACTATATCTTAAAACCATAGATAGATAGATAGATAGATAGATAGATAGATAGATAGATAGATA
>LOJH01048491.1:0-13021 GCA_001685095.1 Ellobius talpinus
CAAGGATGACCCCAGCTAAGACCCTAAGAAATAGAGGAGAGGGTGCCTGAACTGGTCTTGCCCTGCAGTCAGATTGATGAATATCTTAAATGACACCATAGAATCCGTCCTGCAGCAGCTGATGGAAACAGAGGCAGAGAGACCAGCACTGGGCTGAGCTCCCAAAGTCCAGTTGCAGAGTGGGAGGACTCAGAATACAAACAAAGAGGTCAAGACCATGATGGGGACACCCACTGAAACTGTTTACCTGAGCTAAAAGGAGCTCACCAACTCCCTCCAAACAGGGAAGGAACCAGCATAGGTCCAAATTATGCCCTCTGAATGTGGGTGGCAGTTGTCTGGCTAGGGAGATGTCTTTGTTTTCTTATTAAAGTATTCATTGTCTTTCTTTCCTTCCTTTTATCTGCAGTGCCATTTTTAGGATAAAATAAATTGATTCCAAATTCCAGTTCTTTTATTTAAATTCCTAAAGTATTAATCCTTACTTACAGAAATCTGATTGCAAGCAGTATTCTTAGTAGTGCTTTTTAAATATATATATAACAATAGAATCGAAGGTTTTCTGCAAAATTAATTTAAATTTGTTTTGCAAGTTTCTTTCAAAATTAATGAGGGAAAAGCTCATGTGATTTGAATATTGAAATCCCTTATGACTTTTTTTAAATAAGGCCATTTGATTCAACAGGACTTCAAAGACAAGTGGGTAAAAATGCAGATTAATTTAATAGATAAGCCACCCCTAGGCTGATTAGGAAGCACTTACTGATTCCTTAGCTGATTGTAGGATACAACCAATAATCAGGGGTTAACTTGAAACACAAAGACAACAGGTTTATTTTACAAGACTCTTGAGAACAAAAAGGGGTGTAAATGGCCACATTTATCTTGATAGCCATTTGGAATGGTGCATTAATAATTAAACCTTTGTTTTCTAAATATACAGACATAATAGCAGTGCCAGGGTACTGTTAATCAAATATGCATCCTAGAAACTGGTGTGATACTTCTGATGAGCTTTTCTTATTTCAACCTTCGTAAGGCTAAGATAAGCATGTGATTCTGTGGTATTTAATTGCCTTTTACAGAAGGTAATCATTATCTATTATTCTGCAAGAATTTAGGATTTAATTTCATAGTTAAAATTTTCTTGAAAACTGGACTTTGTATGTTTAAGTATATGTGTAAAAGGTATGCACACATTATAATTTAATAAATATTTATAAATCTAAACATTTACTCTCAAGTACTTACAATATAAATCAATTAATTATTTAGTTAATATTTAAAATTTAACAGCACTGTAATTTTAATTATTATGAGTTATTGTGAGTGTTATGTTGGCATATTAATTTTATTGTGTGCTATTCTTTATGTTAATTATGAAGCAACTTGTAAAGGGAGAAAGTCTTTTAGTATTGTTGTAAAGACAGTCTCCTAAATCTTCCTTCAAAGTGTTTCAGATTGCTGTGAAATTGCTACTTACCTTTTAGTAATATGTCAAGAGCATACTCATAGTAATTTGTGAATGTGTAGCTTTAAGATTTCATGATGCCTCAGAAGCTTTTTAATCTTTCTTCCTTTGCTGATTGGGATGACTAATTTCTCTCAAGTTTCTACATTAATATTGGTTAATTATGCAATCATAAAAATTATTTTGATTTTTTATGTTTGAGATGGAAATAAAACAGCTCTTGAGTGCATTTTGAGCAATAACCAAAAAAGCATGAATAAATGAAATCTGACACTGAAACACTCACTCCCTGTGTCTGTCCTGTCCCTGTGGGGGGCAGCATGATTAACCATCTTTTTCACCAAATGCTACATTGGCATGTATTTTCTTTAAGCTAAATAGCCTAAAACTAACTTGTTTTTTTAATATTTAAGCACAATACAAAAGTATTTACATAACATCTGATAATCTCCTGTGTTTTCCTCCTTTATCTTCTTTAGTCTCTAATGCTAGAGCTAAAAATTATCATGAAGCAGGACAGAGTTTCCCCCCTTGTGTCAAGGCTGGGAGAGGTATTCCTGTATTGAAACCAGGTTCCCAAAAGCCAGTTAAGCCCCAAGGATAGATCCTGATCTCACTGCTAGTACCCTTACAAAAATACCGAGCTACTGCCTCAACTTGATGTGCCATGTCTTATTCAAGCCCATAGAAGACCTGCCCTTTCTTAATCGAGACAGGGAAGAAGTGGAAGGGGAAAAGGGTAGGTGAAGGGTGGGAAGGTGAGGGGAGTGGAAAGAGATGAAGTAGGGAAAACTGCAGTCAGAATGTAAAATAAATGAAAAAGTGTTATTTACATAAAATAAAAATGTATCATAAACTGGATTAACAATTCCTTGACACCTTTTTCCTATGTATCATCTAGCTTCTTAAGGTATACATTATTCAGTTTGGCATAGTTTTGATAAACGTAAGGATTTGTTGAATAATTTTCTGTTAGTTGCTTTTTACACTTAATCATTGTACTGCATGGAAACTTGTACAGGTAATGTAGGTACCATTTCTTTCTCGGTATTGACTTTGTGTTTCATGATTGACTCCCAATATTCACTTGTCCATGTAGTTAGTTACACTTTTACTAAAAACATATATACCCTCTTGTCCCATAAGTTTGAATTAGACTATTGGTCTACTGCTTGTCCATGAGTTGAACAAGCTCTAAAGATATGCCCTTGACTTTGAAGAAGGATTGGGTCAATGGTGATCAGTGTTAGATAATGATGAGATACAGTAAAATATTTCAATAAAAGGTGGCATGTCCCTGGGCAAGTTGGTATTTTGTCAACTTGACAGTAGGTAGAGTTATTTGGGTAGAGGAACTTCAACTATGAATATTATTTCATAAACTTACCTGTACGGAAGTCACTAGGACATTTTCTTGATTAATTCTTAATGTGTGTGAGCCCAATGTACAGCATGAAGTGACACTCTTGAGCACAGTTCTGAAGTTTTTTAAAAATCAGATAAGGTTGAACAAACCAATAAATAGCATATTTCAGTGTCTTCTACTTCAGGTCCTGCCACCAGGTTCCTGTCCTGTTCGAGTCCCTGCCCTGACTTCCCTCAGTGGCAGACAATTTTAACCTGAAAATGTAAAGTGAAATAAACCTTTTACTTTCCAATTTGCTATTGGTTGTGGCATTTTATCACAGTAATAGAAACCCTAACTAATACATGCCTCCAACGTTTTTGTAAAAATGGAAACACTGATGCTTATGCAAGCAAATCAAAAAGTAATGATTGCAGAGAAGACTGGGATTATTTGCCGAGGAAGGACAATAAAGAAAACAAATTATGCTGACTCATTGAACAGTTTTCCTTCTATAGCCTCTTTGCCCACTGAAAATTCCTAGACTTGAGTAATCTGGAAAGGAGTAAAATCCTGAACTCTTATCATGTACATGGAATCAAAGCCCAAGAAGTCAAGGACAAGATCCTTGCTATTTTTGTTAAGATAACCAAGAAAACTAAGTTATTTGTTATCACTTTATCAGTACAAAAAGACTCACACTATTGGGGGAAGGGAAGTACCAGGAAAGACAACCCAGACAACAGAATAGGAAGCAAGAGGAGAGTTCCTAACTACTAACAGTGTTCACTCAGGGAGACCTGAAATTCCAGGAGACAAGTATTTGCAAATATTCTTTTGACATCTTTCTTCTGGAGTGGGGTTATTTATTATCTTATCACTGACACTATTTAATATAGTTTAGAACTTGTGTTACCCAAAAGCTGATACATTAATGGTTTGGTCTCCAACTCCTTGGTATGAGTAAAGTCATTAAAGTAAAATGTTCAAGATATCTCTTAGGAGGCCTGCCGGTTCACTAGGGAATGCTCTTGAATAGCATAGACAAACCACCTACTCTTTTGTCCTCTTACTTCCCTGTCCCAGGATGAATGCTTTTGCCTTGCCATAGACACTGGCCATGATGTCTTGCTAAGAACCTAGAAACAACATGGTCATTCTGACTCAAGATTTCACAAACTCTGAGCCCCTGTATACATTTTCCATTTGGAAGCGGATATTTTAAGCATTCACTGTAGTCACATAAAGTTGAGTAGCACACGGTTTGGTTCTGGAACGCTGATTGCTTACAGAAAAAGCAAATTCATATGTCACAGATCTTAGAATTATTTGTAGCTTCAGTGATGCTGAGATGAGATCTTGCTTCTGGGATTAAATGATGCATTGAAGGCCTAGTATTGAAGGGAAGTTCATTCCATAGGACAGAGATAATGAGTAATTGTTCCTAACTACATTTTTCACTGATTTAATGAAATAACTGACAAAAATAGATTTAGGGAAGAAAAGACTATTCAACTCACAGATTGAAGATGGGATCCATCATGGTGAAGGACTTATGGAGTTTGGACCCTCCATGCCCAGGAAACAGAGACAAATGAATGCTTGTGTTTATATTGCTTTTCCTTTTTAATTCAGTGTCCTCAGGTCACTGGTGAGTGGTACCTTCTCAGAAAAATATTTCTCAGAACTCCATCAAGACACAGAAAAATGTGTATTTTCATGGCTGTAGCACAATTTCTAACTGCTTTTAAAAATAAAAAAAAAACAAAGTCAGATATTAGGAGTGAAATTCTGAAAGATCAGAGAAACAGATCAGCCAGCCACGAGTTCTTAACTCTATCAAATCCTCAGACTGAAAGGACGGTCCTGTCTTATGAATCCTCAGACTGAATGGACTGAGCTCCTGGCTCCTTCTGCCTTGTAGTAATCTCTCGGCCCAGTCATATTCCTTCCTGTCTCCACCTCCCTAGTGCTGAGATTAAAGAACTGTGACTCCCAAATACTGGGATTAAAGGTGTGAGCCATCATCACCTGGCTCTGTTTATCTTTTAGACTGAATCAATCTCATGAAGCCCAGGCTGGCCTTGAATTCACACATAACCGTCTGTCTCTGCCTCCCAAGTGCTTGGATTGGATTAGAGGTGTGTGCTACCACTGCCTGGCTTCTATGGCTAGCTAGTGCCTTGTACCCTGATCTTCAGGCAAGCTTTATCAGCTAGATCACAAACAAAATATCACTACACATGGCAATTCTACTTCCTTATTTGTTGGCAAAGAAAATTGACCATCATAATGACCAAGAGGGGAGATGTCTGTAAACAGATGGACCAAGAATAGCAATCACTTCTCTTGCCCTTGCAAATTGTCACTACCTTAGCATTCGAGACTTGCAGTTACTTTCTGTCCCTCTATCTTTTGGCTCAGTTGTGTGTTTTTTTTTTTAAATTCTGCTACTTCATCAACCAGGTCTAGAACTTGACGGGAGAACATTCAACCTAAACCCATCAAACAACAA
Organism: Ellobius talpinus; assembly: GCA_001685095.1. Classification (NCBI taxonomy): domain Eukaryota; kingdom Metazoa; phylum Chordata; class Mammalia; order Rodentia; family Cricetidae; genus Ellobius; species Ellobius talpinus. The sequence goes on from LOJH01048491.1 coordinate 5,332, forward strand.
ATGCTTTGGCAGCTATAGATGAGAAGAACTGTATTTGTCCTGTGAGAAAGGAGTGTCTTTCCCTGTTTTCCACAGAGAAACCATACCTTTAGAATAAATGATTCACCAGCACATTGGATCACTTAATCAATGCACTATAATATTATATCCTTTACACAGTGATGGGCATTTATGTTATTTCCAATTTGGACAATTATCAGAGAATTGATTCTTGGCTAAAATCTTGTAATTTCTATCCCTAGCTTTATGATTCTGGGCTAAAATTAGTCAAACATCCTCACTTTTTCAGTAGTTTTGTGGGTTTATGCTGATATGGCTGCAGGAAGAAGACAACAGCTTTTCCTTACTGATTTACTGTTTCTTAGAGCTTCCTTTTAGAATCATACTAGTTCAGATATTAAAACACCTTCCCATAGCACTGGGAGGATCCTCTTTGCAGTTTTACTGAAATTTTAAATATGTATTTCATTTTACTAAAATGTTAAAACTTTGTTTTATTATTGTCCCCCTAAAACTCCTACACAACATGAATGGCACCTCCTATCATGAAGTCTAGACTTCCATACATCTCTCCCTTGTCAGAAGTCACTGTTGTGTTGGGTATGAAAGATCTCTCTTGAAATCTCTTCCACTATTACACATCAACCTCTTCTAATCCCGGCCCTCACTCCTAGTGCTAGAAACTCCAGGAAGTTCCCACGTTGTGAAAAGTCCTTAATACCATTTTATTTTTTTCCTGTCATGTAATTAAGAGAATTATTTCTGCCATAGAACAATTTAATTTTTTCTCTGTTTAAAACAAACAAGATATTCCATATTCTGGTTAAATTTCTATGATTTTCTCTTCAAGATTTTGGTTATCATTGAAATCACCAGACAGGCATGGTTGGTTCAGACTTACTGAGGTGAAACAGAAGAACAGTTGATGAAGTAGCATTTATGAATAATCCCCACTAAATATTTTGAATGAGTCCATCCTCAGTTTGGAGTCTCCCTGATTCTTGTAGTAGTTGTGAAACAGCATCAAGCCACACATTTCAGAGCTGTTAAATAATATTTCAGCTCCACTAAATATCATTCTGCCAAAAAATTGTACATTTGCACTTTTTACCTCTGAACCTTGCTTTTCCTGTCTCTCTCACACCATGGGCCAAATTCCTCTACCACTGAAACTGGATCTGTATTACCATTAGCAAGTGATCTAAGCAAAACCACCTTTGTTTCCAGTGACATTTTATTTATTAATTTTCCAACATTTTATTTCATATGTACGTGACCTTTGTTTATTTTATCTCTTCATTTTCTTTTTTAATGGTGTGCTTTATTTAAACTTGGAGAATTTCAACAATGTACTTTGATTATATTCATCAATCTTTTTCATCTCCTTTGAGAACCTCTCCAGTCATACACCCTTTACTATCTCCCTTTGGCAGGGCACCAAGGCCAGTTTATATTTCTTGACTACTCTGAGTCAAGGGGTCTGCCAGGGACTGGTGATACACCAGCTATATCATTGAGAAGAAAAACCTGATATTTTTCTCCCAAAATAAGCACTATTTTGTGGCCACCACCCCTCTACTTGCTTGGATGTTTTTCCTAGAGTGAATTTTTTAGGTCTTGTGAATGCTGTCATAATCTCTATGAGGTTCTATGTATATCTTTCTTGTGTCTGAAATCCATTTTTTCTATCATTCCCTTTGCTTTTGTAAGGCAATGGTCTTAATGAGAGATTTTCTATAAAAAACAAAGTGTATGGTTTTGCAATTGACACTGAAGTTTGATTTCTGAACTACATGCATATGTGCTTATACACATAAGGGAAATGGATTATATATATCAGAGTCTGCTACACACACAATCAAAATCCCAAGTTTTGAGAACCTTCCACCAATCATATCCCATGAATTTTAGTTCCACTTACTTTGTTCTACCAAAATTGAAGAGTATAATTATAGGGAATAGCTCAATAGCTTTTTATCTAGCAAAGTAACATTGTGAATTAATCCAAAATGTTGATAAAAAAATTCCCTTAATATATTTAACACAAAATGGCCATGCAATCTTTTCTTTTGTTGTTACCGAAGTGGTGGAATCAACACCAGAACACCACAAATGCTAAATGAGTGCTATACCTTCATATCCTCAGGATTTATATAACCACATTCAGATTTTATTCCATTTTTAATCTTGTAAATTGATACATGTCAAAGGCCATTTATCATGCTTCTGTTTTCCTATAAATGGAAACAATTTTAGTGATAAGAGCTGCATAAGTATGCTTGGGAACTAATATTTTAAAATGTTTATTATTAAAAAAGCATAGAAAATAAATAAAAACATCACACACCTAAATTAATCCTTGATATCTATTTGTATATATAAATAATCACATAAAGAGTGTATATAGATGTATTATCTAAAAGAAGTTTTACAGGGTTATTTCCTAATGTAGATAACATTTCTACATATTTACTCTCCTATCATCTTAATAATTTTGTCAAGAAAGTATGAAATATGATAATCCATTTTATAGTTGAGAACAAAAGCTACTAATCACTGATATAATTTCAAAATTGACACTGTATGAAACTTTTTATACATTTTTGGCTTTCACTGCTAAAGTGTGATAATATTTTTAGAAAAATATCTAATTAAACTTATTCTTTAACCAAAGTAAGACAAAAATAAGTGAAATTTTTGCACTATTCTATGAATTATGAATGTCTAACACTGTAAAAATATAAAACTGATTTTTCACATAATGTTGAAAGAGCCTTTCCTAAAAGAGAAATTAGATGCTATGATTATTTAAATGGAAAAAATATTTTTTGAAGTAATTTCCCATATGGTTTATAACTATCTTGAGATACATTTTGTATTTTTATTAAAGCTCGTATAAAGTTTTATGGATTATTAGCTATCATCAAGACTATTTTATTAAATATTGTTTTTACTAGAATTTGCTAGATTTTTCTGTCAATGTCTGGCTTTGTTAGCCTTGAGGTGACATACATGAAACTGAAATATTATAAAGTATTCCCAAATACCTGAGAAGATCATATTTTAATATAACTTAATAATGATGATTCAATTTTAGTTAGTCAATTTTGTTAATAAAATGTTATGATCTAAAAGACCAATGAATTTATGGGAGACTATGCAATTGCTATGAAACTAGTGTAGAGTTTGCATATGGAATACTGAATAGTATTACTTACCCATCTCTGCAGTGATGTACAGCATATGAACATAGAGTTAGCATCAATTAATCATATATTAAATAGTTGTTACTACTATTTAGACCAATATCCTTCCAAAATCCAGGTTCAATGGCTTTCTACAATTAAAACATTTATTTTTGAGATTATAAAATGATTGCTTCATTTCTACTTTTCTTATCCCTTCTCCAACCTGTCATATATGAGCCTCCCATCTCTTTGTCAAATTTGTGGCTCCTCCTCATCTATTTCATTTAATTTCACTTAATTAATTAATATCTATTAATATTTTTGTCCAAATTTAATCTGTTTGGTCTTGTATTATGTTAACTTGTATGTATGTTTTTAGGGCTCAATATTAGATATTGGATGATCAATTGGTTGTCTTTATTCTGTGGAAGACCATTTCTCTTGTTCTCAGTATTCCGTAGTTCTTCATATATGCTTGTGGCTTTTTGGACTTTTCCTATTCACTTAAGCACGCCTATTGGTGTGGCTTTGTCCAGTCCTGATAGACATATCTACAAAGCTTTTTGTATGTTTGAATCCACATTAGAGAGTCATCCCTGTATTAATATGTGATGTCTCTGATAGCTTATTTGAAAAGGTTCTTTAAGTCCATTAAGGTTCAATTAAGTAGATACTTAGAACAGATATAAAACACTAAAGCATTCTTGAACAGCATCTAAATGTGCTCTTAAATTATGTGTACAATTACTATTAATATAAATTATTCTCAACTAGAGTAGCATGATATATAACTCACATTTTCTATAGAAAATTACCCCATATCCCTTTGGAGTTTAGATATGATATAGTACTCTAGGCCCTCTCTTCAGTTAAAGTCATTCATACATACAGAATAGTAAATGAAATAAAAGTTTGGTAGAACCAATAATAGAAATCAATGCAGTCAATATCAAAACCTATGTATCAATTTTATTGTTTGAAAAAAATGAAAAGCAATGGGTTAAAGAATAAAAATAAAACTGTAAGTTAGCATAATTTTTTTTCCTTTTTCATAGTTTTTTTTTTTGAAAAAAACAATTAAAACTTTCACTGAAGCTTTGACTTCCAACGTGTCCACTTGTTTTGTTTTGTTAACTGGGTCTAATTGTCCATTTGCTTATATATGAATAAGTAGAATTGTTTTGAAGAGTAATGTGAACTCACGGGTTTTCCTGTTGATTTGCTGTAGTTCATCCTACATCCCGAAATTTTGTAGTGTGTAAATCTTAAATAATAAATATATTTTATTAATATAAATATATTTATAAATATAAAATATAAAAAGCATTTTATAGATTATAAAATAATAATTAGGAAGTTTTGTATGTATTTTAGTGATAGATGGTTAAATAAATTCTTTAAAAATACTAATGATACCGATTAAAAAGGAGGCTGTAGTATAGTCAAACTTTGTTTTATGGTTTGGTTTTTTAAATTATTATTTTAAAACAATATTTTCTCATTTTACATACTAATCTCAGTTTCTACTCCCCCCTTGCTTCCTCCTACTATCTCCCCAACCTATCCTCCATCCCCTACTCACAGAGGATAAGGATTCCCATGGGGAGTCAACAAAGGCTTGCATGTCAATTTGAGGCAGGAATAAGCCCCCCATCTAGGCTGAACAAGATATTCCTTCAAAGAGAAAGGACTTAAAAAATCCATTTCAAGCACTAGGAATAAATCCTGGTCCCACTTCCAGTGGCCCCATAGACTGTCCCAACTACATAACTGTCACCTAAATTCAGAGGACCTATTTTGGTCCAATGCAGACTCCTTCATATTCATTTTGGAATCAGTGAGCTCCCACTAGCTCAGGTTAGGTGTTTCTGTGGGTACCACCATCCAGGTCTTGACCCCTTTGTTCATATTGTCACTCTTTCCTCTCTTCGACTAGACTCTGGATGCTCAGCCAGTGGATCTCTGCTCAGCTGTGGATCTCTGCATCTGCTTCCATCAGTTGCTGGATAAAGGTTCTATGATGACTATTAAGGTAGTCATCAATCTGATTACAGGAGAAGGCAGTTCAGGTACCCTCTCCACTATTGCTTAGGGTCATAGCTGTGGTCATCCTTGTGGACTCCTGGGAACTTTCTTAGTGTCAGGTTTCTTGCTGTCCCCACAATGGCTCTCTCAATAAAGATATCTCTTTCCTTTCTCTCCCTCTCTGCCCTTCCCCAATCTAGGTCATTCTGCTCCCTCATGTTCTCCCGCCCCCTCCTTTTCTCCCCTTCCCCTCGCCTTCGTACTGCAGTAGGTAGCACATTAGTCTCAAACATTCTTCTAACAACTCAGCATTTAACTTAAGTCCCGCCTAAGAATAATTGGGAATTTTTATGTCGAAATACCAGTGGACTATGAATAGATAAAAATATAATACTTATTAAACTAATAGTTGTGAAAAAATTTGTTGTTTTAGTTTGAGATACAAAGAAATAGAGAACAAGAATACTTTTAAACCTATATTAGGGTGACCATGGTAGAATGATTTTTTTCTAATTATTTTTTCACATTCTTTTATTAAATTTCAGCTTTAAAACTGCCTTGATAAAAGCTTAATAGTTTAATCTGCATAAATTCACCATGAGTCTTTGAGGAGCCAGGACTGCAAGAATCCCAAAGGCTTCCTCATGTTGGGAGACATAAAAGCAATGCAGTTTTTACCAATGTTAATGGCTCAGCTAAGGAAGGAACACTATATATCATTAATTTTCAAAATTCATTGTCATTGACTATATATTCTGCAACTTTGGAACTTATATACAAAAGCAGCTACTGAATTTGGTATGTTGATATTTAATGAAAAATATTTATCAGTTTTAAGAGGGGATTTTTCTTCATTTAATTGCTTCTTTCATTATTTCATTTGCCCCACAACACACCCTCCTACTTTTATGTGTCTTTTATGTGTGATCTACTTCATATGTTAAAAATACTTGCATGTACAATGGTGGGCAGTATGTATTTGAGCAAGGGTACCTTGCCAGTGACTAAAAATTGAGAATTATTACTTTCCTTTCCCCTACAATCATTAACTGCCTAATTTCCTCAGGATCCAGTGGGGAGCATGAATCTCTTCCCCATCCTTGATAAATGCCAATGTGTCCAGTCTTGAGAAGGCCTTATGTAGGTAACCACAACAAGTATGAGTCTGTGAGAGCAATAGTTTGCTATAACCAGAAGACAATATGACATCATTCTTTCAATCTGAGGTCCTTTGATTATTTCTTTATCCTCTTCCTTGAAATTTGTTAAGTTTTGGTGGGGCTAATATTAATGTACATTTAGTGCTAATCATTCAACAGTACCTCATTCTCATAATTTTAAACACTAATTATTCTCTTAATTAATGATCATGAATATTGCAAACCAAAGTTTCTCTGGCTGAGGCTAAGAAGAGAACTAATCTAATGGAATAAACATTAAGTATTTGAAAGCAGCATTAATAACATATACTTTTAGAAACAGTAAAAGATTACCACCTACAGACATTTGACCATATTTATAATAACAGAAATGGGTTCCTTCCTGTAGATCAAGCCTCAACTACAATAAAAAGAACTGGTTATTATGATCAACAGACATATTATTCCAGTAGCTACATCTTGCTTGGCATTGTAACATGTAGAATCCATAAATGGGTTCAACACCGATTTCCATAGAGCCTACATTAATTATTTAACTGTGAGTAAGATACTGAAAAAAAATCTTATGGAAAATGTACTATAAAATAGAGATTTCTTTAGCAAATTACCATTTATATAGCTCCATATAAAGAATTATGAACCCAGTCTAGCATAAAAGATTATCAATAAATGATAAAACCTAATTCTCTCTCAATCTTAATTACTTCCCTAGCATTATATCATTGCATTATCATTGCCTATTCATTCTTCTGTTTGTCTATCTTCTACCTATCTATCAACTATGTATCTTATCTATCCATCTATGTATTCATCTATCTGTTTCATTTGTCAATCTGCATTATATATCCTTTCTATTATTCCACTTCTTCCTCCCTCAATACTTCTAAGTTTCTGCAATTGAATGCTTTTCTCAGATGAGTTCATTGGATCTAATATATATTCTTGAGGTAGATCTTAAGCCTAGATCCCTCTTTCAGTAAAACAAATTATATTAAGTTTTAAATTTGATACTTTGTTGGCCATGCATAATGAAAACATTGTGCCATCATTTATTAGATTTATTTCCCTGGAGATTGGTGGGATAGAGATAGTTAGACAGAAAAATTTAAAAGCAATAATTCATTGTTAAAATACCAGAATTCATCTAAAGACTACATTTTAAATCATTTTATGTTTCAGCTCCTCCACTCTAATAACATAAGCTTTCTTCTTAGAAACTTGCCAAGAACTTCTCCAACACTCTGCCCTGTTCTATGTCCCAGATGTATTTATATATATATATATATATATATATATATATATATATATATATATATA
>LOJH01048492.1:13500-24979 GCA_001685095.1 Ellobius talpinus
GGGGGGAGGGAATTGGGAGGAGGGGAGGAGGTGGAAATTTTTAGTAATGATAATAAAAAATCAAAAAGAAAACATGATTAAGAATACATTAAAAATATGACCATCTTTAAAATGAAAAATTCAAATAGCTTTTAACAGATTTTCAAAGGGATATTTGTGTGGTGATTTCTTCTCCCTCCGCCCTCCCTCTCCCACTTCTCTCCTGCCCCTCTACCGTGTGTGTGGGGTAGGAGCCTGTGGTGCATTCACCCATGTAATCACCTGTGGAAACCAGAAATTGACTTCCTCAACCATTTCACCAACCTATTTTTTGAAGCAGTGTCTGTCACTGAACCTTTTAGTCACTGAGCTTGCCTTTTAGTTAGACTATCTGACAAGTAAGTCCCCAGAATATGTTTCCACAGCTCCAGTCCAAATCAGCTCACCCCACTGCCAGTGCTGGACTTATAGAAATGCACCACCATACTGACTTTTTCTGTGGTTTTCTAGGTTCTAAACTCAGGTCCTCATGATTGTAGAGAAAACATTTTACCCACTGTGTCATTTCCCTAGGATCTTCTTTTGGTTTATGAACCAGTCTCACTCAGTAGCTCAGGCTTGTTGAAGGAGGGCTGCTTGTTTGTTTGCCAGCAGCTCAGACCCAAAATAACCACACAGAAACTGTACTCATTAAGTCATTGCTTGGCCCATTAGCTCTAGCTTCTTATTGTCTAACTCTTACATCTTAATTTAATCCATTTTTATTAATCTGTGTATTGCCACATGGCTGTGGCTTACCAGCTAATGTTCCAGCATCTGTCTCAGGCAGGGCTATGTGACTTCTCCCTGACTCTGCCTCCTTTCTCTCAGCATTCAGTTTAGTTTTCCCAGCCACATAAGTTCTGTCCTATCAACAGGCCAAGGCAGTTTCTTTACTTACCAATGGTATTCACAGCATACAGAGGGAAATTCCATATCACAGGCTGATCTGGAACTCACTATTCAGTCCAGGCTGACTCCAACTTGAGATAATTATCTTGCCTCAGCTTTCTAAGAGCTAGAATTAAAGATTTAAGCTACCATACCCTGTTTTCAAGGGCATATGTGGTCCAAAAAGCTAAGAATCACTGATAACAACTGTTTAATCTCTACTCAGCATCCCAAATTATTATTTTAAAGTATATAGAGGTGAGTAGGCTGGAGAGAGGGCTTGGAGGTTAAGAGAAATTGTTGCTCTTATAGAAGAACTGGGTTCAGTTCCCAACACCTCCATGGTGATTTAAAACCATCTATAACTCCAGTTCCAGGGGAATCTCATGCTACTTTCTGACCTCCTCAAGCATCAGGCACACACACAGTTCACACACATAAATGCAGACAAAAACACTCATACACATAAAATAAAATAAATATATCTAAAATGTACAAAAAGGAATAAATAAAAGTATATATAGGCTAGCTAGATGGCTCAGTTTATAAAGGCAGCTGCTGCACAAGCCTGGTGATCTGTTCTCAATTTCCAGAACCCACATAAAGGTGAAAATAAAGGTGGAAGGAGAAAACAGCACCTGTGTGCTGTAGCACTTGCACATCCATTATCATGCATGCATGCACGCACACACATACACACACACCATATAGACAATAAAAATAGATGTTTAAAGGGAAATATGTTTGTCACATGAGAGTTTCCAAACCTAATAGGATACCCCACATTTTTCAATGTAGCTGCCCATGAGCAACAGCAGTATAATACAGTCACATCTGTAAATTACTTTCAGGTAGCAGATACTAACTAGGTTTTAGTTCATCAATCAATCCTCAAGGTAAGTAAACACAGTTACTACAGATCCATGGATAAACCTTCACAGAAAACTAGGGAGATAGGGAATAGAAATGGAATGTCCTGAAAGTAAGCATTTTTAAGGATCAAAGGTTTATATGAGTCACTGAGACTTCTGGGATATTTGAAAATTCATTTGCCTTTTTTGGGCTTCCATTTTTGCCCTTTTGAAATATTATGAGCAATTACTAAGACCCTCAGACATAGTTAATATGTAACTAAATATCAAAGTGTTGTGCCCAGATTACGACCCCCAGAGAGAGACCCCCGAGAGGCCCAAACTGCAGTAAGCAAGGTTTAATCAGCATAATACAATCATGTTTGGAACTCATCTCCATCCCCGTTATAGCGAGGTAGAGAGGAGTTGTATCTCCTCTGTGGGGTAAGCTTTTAAAGGCATAACTACAAAGAGAATCTTTGAAGCTGCTTTGGCATGGATACAAGGACTTTTGCTCCATCCCATTCTGCTAAGTCAGCTTTTTCCTTGTTCTTAGAGCAAGGCCACTGTTCTTGAGTTAGGCCATTTCTATCAGCCTGTACCAAGTGGCTGGCTGGGCTGAGCTAAGTGACCTTGTGCTNAGTCAGCTTTTTCCTTGTTCTTAGAGCAAGGCCACTGTTCTTGAGTTAGGCCATTTCTATCAGCCTGTACCAAGTGGCTGGCTGGGCTGAGCTAAGTGACCTTGTGCTTGGAATCTCCCGGGTGGGAGAGGGGAAGGCCATTATCTTCCTGGGAAAACACTCTGCTAGGAAATTTCTTCTCGCCCCTTTGAGAATAAGGGGTGAGGGTTCCACAAAAGTTAATCACCTTGTTTAACCTCTTATTGACACTCTTACTCTGGTCAATCAAATACTGTTATTAAGTGGAGCTTTGTTTACTTTGGAATAGCAACTGGAAAAGTGCTTTTAAACAAAGATTCAGAAGCCGTGGGAAAATGTGAACACGTATCTGTGAAGAGACCTGGGTGCTAATTCAAACTACTATATTGTGTTAGTATAAAACATAAACCAATTCCAGAATAAAGCATGGAAGAAAATAGTGCTAAGGAATAATGAAAAAGTAAACCCAAGGATGAAAACCTTTATGAAGCTTGTTAATTACCAAGTAAAGAAAATATTGAAATATTAGATGATATATCACATAGCCAACCTCTTTTCTTTCCTTGAGATAGGACCTCATGTATCCCATGATGGCCTAAAACATACTATGTGCTAAATATGACCCTAAACTTCTAATTCTCCTGCTTCCACCTCCTGAGTGGAATTACAGGTGCATTAACACCATGATAGGTTAATGCAGTGCTGGAGACCAAATTCAGGCTTCGTGCATGTTGGCAACAACTCAATTAACTGAGCTACATCCCTTGCCCGCCTCCTTTTTTTCAGTACTGGGAACTGAATTTACAGCTTTGCCTGTACTAGGCATGTGTGTACTCTACCACTGAGCTATACTCCTATTTAATCTTACCACTAAATAACAAAACCACAATTAAAAGACTTTAAATTTCCCTAATTCACAATGCTAGGTGACAATATAATAAGGACAGTGCTACCTAAAGGAAAACAAAAACTACTGTTCAAAATTACGTATTTGTCACAATAAAGAGGGAAAACAGCCTAAACACTCAACTTGTCTCAAATGCTCACAATATTTAGAAAAATTTTGTAAAGTTTTAATCTTAAAAAAATCTTAAAAAACACTTATGAAATCCATGTATCTCAAATGTGTATGCACATTCACAAGGCAAATACTTACAAAGTACACACACTTCTAAATCACAGGGTTGAAAACTTTTGCAAGTTCCAGTATGTGAAAGAAAGCTATAATACATTCTCACTATTGCTGGCTACTGCTGAATCCAAATACTGCAAATTTTTCATGTTAAAAGATCTCTGCACCACAACTGCACAGATTATGGGGTACAATTTCATCAATAATGAATTATAACATTCCTTTTCTCCATACTTGGTCTCTGTGGTACATGTAATTATATTATACTTAGATTTATTCTTATAAAATATTTATCACATTAGCTGAGAGTTACATACAAAGTCAAATCAATTAGCACTGATTAAATGTTAAAACTGCTCATTCAATGTCAGATTCACCCAAAAGTTCATTTGACTATTTAAAAAAAACTGATTTTTAATCAGAATTCAAATAAATTTAACTCTTGTATTATTGTTCAAAAACAACAAAAATAGCTGCTTACACAATAGAATAAAAGTATACTGGCAGGCTTTTAATGAAAAAAATGAAAAGAAATAGCCTAAAAGGCACACAATTCTCATGCCCACTGAACCTCAGAGTATCCAATAAGCAAGCTATCAAAACCAGTGCCCTCTTTTAAAATGGAAGCTTTTTAAAAATCACTGCAAAACCACCAGTATGTGCCACCATGTTCTGGGTTAAAATATTTAAAATGATCCTTATAGAAATGATTTTTACAGGTGATATATGTCAGAAAGGGGGAACTATAGTATGTAGAACTCGATGCCCTAGTCATTCTTCTTGCAAAATTATTTTTCTATCTTTGATCATGAGAAAATTCAATCCCTGCTAATTTAATAAAGTACCAGGTTCTGGTACTCTCAATTGTGGTAGAGCTTGGCTTAAAGATAAAAATGTATACAGTGAGAGCTCTTTCTGCATGATACTTAGTATTTACTTGAAAACAAATAAACAAAAAAAAACATTTTATTCACCAAGAACCATCCAGCATTATGACTAAGATATTTTCATTAAGTACATGCTAACTCTTCACAGTTCAGAAGCACAAAACTCACAGGAAGTCATGGCACAGTGAATGGTCCAAGTAGCTCCCAGGATCACATTCCTAGAGGTACAAAGGAAAACTGTTCCATCCCCACACCCCAACCCTAGTATTTATGTCATGCATTTAAATTAAGTACTACTTGTGTCTGGCATATACATTCATGACTCGGCACCAATGTTCCTCTGGTATCTACTATTTGGGATGTCTTTTTAAATTGTCTTATCCCTATCTATTATGATAAATCATACTTCATTCTCAAGGTCCCAGTACTTTGTTCATATTCTTAACATTAATATTTATCTCACTGTATTCATGTTGATTATTTGCCTACTACTTCTTGTAAGAAGACAAGGGCACATTTCTGGCAGGGATACTAGTTATTTTTATAGCCTTCCATCCTTGTGATCTAGCTACTGCTCAGCATATAGTAGAAGCTCTGAAATGTCTGAATAAGTTCAGGCCAGGGCTCTTGAGTTGCTTAGAAGAATAGAGTACTCCCCTTCCCTACTTGTATTCAGAGCTATAGTTAGATAATCACTAAGGAGATGCTATCAGGAGGATTATAATTGTAGGTGATTGAGCTAGGTTGCCTTTTAAAACCCCGGACCCAAACTTCTAAGATTCCAAAAGTCCTATGAAGAATATATATATTGTCCTAAGAAGGTAGCCTTTTTCTGTTTCTTATTTCACTCTCTAAAAAATCATTTCAAAAAATTATTGGATAAGGACAAATATCATTTTTGTCATTTATTCCATCTGTGACAATTACGACTAAGAACTAGCATCTAAAGTCTGAGAGTGATACATTGTTCTTGAAAATAAAACTGAGAACTAAGAGTCAGAAAATAAATATATCTTTTTAAACACAGATTAAAATATCTTTAAGAAAGGAGAAAAATCGATGAGAGCCAGGGTGATTATCCAGGTATTGCAGAACATATAGGATGAACTGTGAGAAGCACTTCTTATGCTAAGATGAAAACACAGAAGACAAACGGACAAAATAAACAGACTAGCACTAAGACAGAAAGCACTGTGATTAAACCTCACATCCATATTGAGGAAAAGTGGGTAATACTATTTGTTCAACAAAGTGAATCCAGATAATTGACAGTGTGGATTAGGTCTTGAAATGCTGGTAATAAGAGACCACTGAAGAACTTGAGTGGAAAGGTGAAAAAGAAGTGCTTAAAGTAAATCAATCAAGCCTGGGAGAATACTGCATGCAGGATGGATGTGAAGAGAGTTATTGTTGTAAAGCACAGCCACTGGAAATAGTCAGGGAAGCTTCAGGAGTCGAGAGTGCCCTGGAAATGGGGGCTTGAACATGGTAACTGAGGAAGCAGAAAATAAGTCAGTCCAGCTCAAAGGACCTGAAAAAGGAATACAAAAGGACTGAGGATGTAAGTCGTTTCTAGATATATATGCGTAGAATATGTAAAGCCTGGTGTTTATTCTCTAGCACATCAAAAAATTAGTAAGGAGGTATAGAAGATAAAAGAAAAGGACATGACGGAGATGTAGCTCAATTGGCAGTGTTCACCTAGCATGCACGGAGCCCTGGTAATGCACGAAAACAAAATAGGGTGTGGTGGCGCAAACCTGTAATCCTAGTACTCAGGAAGCAGAGACAAGAGGATCGAAAGGTCAAGATCATCCTTGGTTACAAGGTGACTTCAAATTCAGCCTAGACTATGTAAGAACCTGTCTCAAAAATAAACAAATTAAAAAAAACAGAGAAAAAGGATGTATCAAATATGATGGAAAAGACGGTATCCAAGAAAAGAGTCAAGGAACTGAGGAATTTGGAGTATATAAGTGTAAAATATCCATAAAAAGATAAGTTATGGCATATGAGTTTAGAGAAAGAGAAAGATTCCACTTAAATACTTGAGAACTTTCTATACATAAGGGAACACTGGAGTATAGAACAAGAAGCACAGCACAGCCTCAAGGTGATTTTAAAAGAAAATGGAAAACATATGATCAATAGGTGATAAAACTTCAGTATTCAATAGCATCACAGAAAACACAGAAGTTCTTTCAAAAGGAATGGGTTATAGATTATGAATTATAAGCAGGGCTGTTTCCCTTTACAAGTACTAACACAGGATAAAAGCATTAATTAGATGGGTGGACAGAAAATAGGGTATTATGGTTGTTGGAAATGTTCTGTCTAATGTTTCCAATGACAAAATGGAAATACTGTTCTTTGTACAAAGATAAGCTTTCTACATGTGAATCAATTAAGTAATGCCATTTAGAATATGTCCTCTTCTAGAAGCTATGCAATAAGCCTAACATGGCAAATGTTAATTATTGGTCATAGATTATAGTTGCATAGGTAGCATGATTAGAGTATATAAATCCTAACAAGGAAGTTTTAAGGAATATTCCAAAGCGTTTAAAACTGGCACAGAGCTGTTCATCTTTGAGAAACCCAGACCCATGCTTTGAAGTGTATCTTAACTTCCTTCCAGATTGCCACTGCCCTTTAACCCTTGATCTTAAAATCTATGTTAATAATATTACTGTAAAAAAATCTTGCAACTCAGCTTCAATAAATACATAAATTTGATTCAGGAGCTGGGAGGAGTGGCCTTACCTTTAATTCTAGCTCTCGCGAGATAGAAACAATAGGATCAGAAGGTCATAGTAGCCTCTACTACAGACAAATGTGAAATGTGAGGCCAGCCTGGACTATAACGGACCTGTGTCAAACAAACAAACTAGGACTGCATCATGGGATTCACATAATCGGTTATGGTTAGCCTAAATAAAGAGACGTGGAGTTCACAAGAATGTTCATGTTCATGAAACATTCAGCCTGTATCTGAGTCAGATAGGCATCCACATCTAGGTTAGCAATAAATCATTTTGGATGACAACACACAGAAAGGAATATTTCTAGTCAGTTTGGCTCCTAAAATCTCTCAGATGTGACTGGTAGAAATGACACTTTTTTTCCAATGTTGCTGGTGAACTGAAAGTTGGTGTCTGGAATAAGCACATTGAGCAAACAAAAAATGTCTCTTTGATCCTCCCAAAGAAATGAACTAGTTAATAATTCCCAAGAATAGGTTCAACTTTTTGTGGGGTTTCATGTAATTTGGATGTTCTCTTTAAGAAATAAGAAATTAATACACCTGGTATGGTAGCACACACGTGTAATCCCAGCACTTAGAGGGGGAAGCAGGAGGATTAGAAGCTCAAAGACATTCTAGATACACAGGGATTTCAAGTTCAGCCTATGCTACACGAGACCCTGACTCAATACAGTACCACCACAAAAGAAGAAAGCAAAATTGTAACACGACTCAGTATGAAGCTGGTAATTCATTTAGAATGAGATCAGAAAGGATCCCAGTTTAAGGTTCATCAGCTACATTCAAAATACACATCTGTTGATGACTAAATATTAGCAGTCAAGTGTGAAAAAGGAGAAAGACCAAGCAATTAGACAAAAGAAAAACAAAAGACAAGGCTCAGGATATAGCCCACATGATAGAGTGCTTTCCTACCAGGCATAAAGCCCTGGGGTTAATCCTCAAAACTACATAAAGTAGACATGTTACCCCACATCTGCAATCTGAGCACTTGGTAGTCATACGTTAGAAAATCAGAAGTCCAAGTTCATACATGGCTACATATTAAATTGGATGCCATTGTGAGATACATGAGACACTGTCTCATAAAAAATTTAAAAAGTCAGGCTGGGGAGATAGTTCAGCTGCTAACAGCTACACTCAAAATCAAACATCAAAAAAATTAAAAAAGACAATGCTTTCTTTAAGGACCACTGGATATAAACCAAGAAAAGAAGAATAAAATCCTAGCAAAACAGCAAATTGTGGTATGGTGTTAACCAATTTATATTACATATTATCATATTTATATTCCAGTGATAAACAACCACATTGCCTCTATGGTACTTGCTCAGAAGGACCAGGTTTTGGTAATGCCAATCCACTAACCTGCAGGCTCAACAAGTGTTTCTTGAAAGAAGAAACGAAAGAAGGAAAGAATTATAAGTCCTCCTTTTTCTAACTCTTCACCAGGATCTGCTTCCCTCTGATGCTTCAGTACAAATGCTTCCACTGGCTAGGACTACCAAAGAAGCAGTTCATACCAAGCTGGTGATTAAGATTGTTTTCCCAGAACAGGGTGAGTCCAAAGTTACCTGCATCTAAAATTAATATATAAGCATATCTATGGTTTACTCAAAGGGGGCATACATTAAAATGGATAATTTGGAGCCACCCTTTTTACTCCCTCTCCAGTCTCTCTCCCTCTTTCTAAGTGCAGATGAGGGAAAGGGGACATTTCAGTTTGGGCTTCTACATAGAGCCAAATCATAATCCCTAAAATTTTCCAAAATGACAATATAAGTGGCAATTTAATATACAAATATTGAAGCGGTCTCCAGGAAAATAGAGAAAAGGTTCATGTACTCCTTACTTGATAAGCCATCTAAGACAGGAGAAGGTGCAGGGTACTCCCTAACCTACCCTCAGCTCTTGCTGTATGAAGAGATTCCCTTTGGGCAACAAATACCCCACAGTTTTATTGAAGTTCTAAAAAAAAATAAAAACCACCAGAAGTAGGAAAAAACAAAGGAGTAGGTAGTTCCTTTAAAAAAATACATATTCCTAAAGGATTCTGTCTCATTTTTTACCTACTCAAATCTTCTAAGCAATGGTGCTTTGGAGAAGAGCAGAACTGAACTAATTCTACTATGACCGACTTCAACATTCTCTGATATTCTGTTCAGAGAAAAGGATGTGAAATGAGGGAGGCCAAGCAACCACGTCAAGAATTGCAAGAGATGGTCTTAAATGGAAGAAAAGAGGTCTGCAGCTTCCCAGGGAGGAGATTAGACCTCAGCAGAGTTACTGAAACTCTCAAAGCACAGATTCTTGGTTTTGTAAAATAGTAAATGTGTTGCCCACTCACAAGACTGTTGAGACCAGAGGAAACTCATGCAACGTGCTAAATGTAACTGCACAGCAAGAACTATTTAATCATTAGTATTTAGTAGTTGGAGTCAAATTATTTTGCCTCCCTCCACCAGTGCATACCAGGGAAGGGACCCATCTGGCAGGATCTGGGGCCCTGCCATAGAAACACTCTCACAAGCAGGAGAAAGATCCTGCCAAACACAACAAAAACATTGCAAGTACCTGGTCAGCCAGGGCCCCTTAAGCTACTGTTAAAGAAACAAACTGACCTGAGATGCCGCCTCCAATCACGACTACGTCGAACATGTGTCCTGCAATATTAGACTTCTCCAGACTCGTCATGGTTTGGGTGAGATTCTCCGGAGACTTGCTTTTAAAAGAGGGGACCGCCCAGGGTGGAACAGACCCTTGTACGGCCCCTAGCATAGTGTCCGGGGGCGGAGCCGATCTTTGTACCCACACCCGGGGGGGAGCCCGGCCCTGAGGGCGGAGCAGGCCCTTGTGCAACGACAAGGGCAGCGCTCAGGGGCAGAGCTGATCCTAGCTGAGACTCCCAGGGAGAGCCCCACACATTGGGCACGGATGGCCCTAGAAAAGGCATTGGAGGGGCCTGAAAAGGAGGAGGTCCCTGCATCGAGCCTAGGGGGTTATACTGTGGGGGAGGTGGGGACCTAAGTAGTGAGCTTTGTACTGGCAGCTGGGAAGGGAAACTGGGTGCAGAAGGTGATGGTGTGGATAACCAAGAAGAAACAGACGGAGAGTGCATGGGGGAGTCGTCTGCTGACAACAGTGGGATATTTTCTGGAGTGCTGGGTAGTTGTAAGGAAGTCAGAGACGTGTTACGTTGTTCGGGAGGTTCTAGTGGTAATCCCCAGTTGTAGCTAGACAATGAGGGTGGAGTGGGCTCCTCTACCGACCCTCGGGGAGTGCGGAACACTGAGACATGGGTAAACCCAAGTTCTGACTCTAGAGAAGTGCTAGATCTAGAAAGCACCGAAGACACTTGCCCAGAAGTCACCGAGGACATTTGCCCAGAAGAAAGAAATGAATCCAAGAGTAGGAGTATTCTAGTACAGATAGTTGCTGGAAGACAGACCTAAGGAGGGACGAGACAGGTATGGGGACCTGGTCTCTCTGCCTGGGGACCTTTAAGTCCCAGGAACAAGACATTGAGTTGGGATCATTCCTTTGGCCAGGAAAATCACTGAGCTCAGAGAGGTTGGTGGAACTAAAGGAACCAAACAGTTCCTCATTGGACCAGCTCGTCTGAGCGGAGGAAAAGGATTGGGAAGCGGTCTGCCACTGAGAGTGGGAGGACTCGCGTGAGCTGCTAGAGGTGCTGCCTTGGCGGGACATCTCCATTGGGGACAGGGAAGGGGGAGTCCGAGCTCCGAGGGCCCATTCCCCCTCACGCCCCCTGTTGCCGAGGCCACGGCTGCCGCCGCCTGGGAAGGCCTTCTTTTCGGCGATAATTCTCTCAGGGGCGGGACACAGCGAACGGAAAGCCTGAACCCTCCCCCTCAACAGCGCTCAGCTTTCAGGGCCCAAGCCGTTACCAGTCTGAGGCCCAATCCAAGCGCCTAGCCCACTCGGAGGCGGGTAAACGAGGCGTCGGCACGGGGCGGCTCCGCCTTTCCGGCCAAAGTGCGCGACTCGGGCGCCGCCCTCAGGGACTGGACGATACCACCGCGAACAGAGGGGGGGCGCCTGTGAGCAGAATCCGCGCGCGCAGTGGTGCGCATTAGTAACCTTCCGGTTTCATAGTATCTTTTGACATGAAGATTTCTGAGCCGAGGTGGGCCCAAGAAAGCAAATATGTAAAGGAGAAAAAGCCGAAGGACGAAGTGGCGGAACTCTGCTTAGTTCAGTTTGGTCTAGCCCTCTGGTGACGTCATGAGGCGGGGCTTTCGGCGCAGCCGCAGAGC
>LOJH01048493.1:0-13020 GCA_001685095.1 Ellobius talpinus
AGGAGGTGGAAATTTTTTAATAATAATAATAAAAAAGAAAAAAAAGAAAAAAAGGAGCAAGGGATTTGGTGAGAGACCACTGATTTTCAATTTGCACATATTTATATTTGAATTCTTGTTTCTTTGTAGTTGTGGAACTGTTAGCCTCAGTTTATAGTCATCTGAAGTGAAGTCAAACTCACCCACTCAAGGGTTATTGTGCAACTTAAGGGCAAGAATACAAGCCAAGTATCCAGCACACTGTGAATGTTCACTAAAGGCAAATGGTTGCACACAATGCATATTCAACAATACTCAGAGTTTCATGGACCAGTTCTTCGCTAGTGTGTCACAGGGTCAGGGTGCTACAAAATCATGAAAGGAGCGGCGGAAGGATATACTTGCCATCTAGACTCAACAGGAACTTCCTTCAGCTGGATGCCAAATAGATAAAAGGGTATTTTCAGTCACAGAGGATCCTGAGTTGATGTTAATGGGGCTCAGATTTGAAACCCTCCAAGCCTGACCCATGACATCTTAAAGCTCTTAAGTTGAGCGAGTCTGAGAAGCTCACATAAGCAGGAAGTTCTTGTTGACTTCTTTTCATTCTTCTTCCCCAAGACATGGCATGCCAGCTAGAAGCATTTCTGATCTTCTCAGTAGTATGTCATAAGCCCCTTCTACTGAGAAAGATGCTTTCATCTTCCTGGAGGAAAGAGGTATCCTTTCTCTGCATACTAGATGTCCAGAGATTAATTTGCGTGGGCCTTGATGAGTGTATGATGTCATCCTCTTCCTCCAGTCATTTTTCTCCACCGCTGAGCATTTCTGAGCAAAGCCACAAGAATATTCAAGTGGAACTTGCCTCTTCCGGTTTTCATTTCCTTCTGAATGGTCTTGTATCCTGTAAGACTTATACTAACTAAATTCATATGTTCCTTGCCTGTTAATTTGCTTTTGCAAGTTTTCCTTTTGACCTGGGCTAGATCTCTAAGAGGACTGAGGAATAGAACCCATGAGCAGGCACTTTTCTCCAAGGCCAGGCTGCTACAAGCTTAGCACAGAATGACATGCGAATTGCCAATAGTATGCACTGCAACCAAAATCATAGCTGCAGTAGAGGACATGTGATCCCAGGACAGAAATGCTCAGTGTGAAGAGCTGTTGCTGCAAACAAGCCTCAGCCATCCAGAAAGACTTGGCTTTGAGAATGATGGTCCCTTCTTAAGAAACTGTGGAGGCCTGTGTCCCAGTTCTAAGAGCTAATCCTGGTCCAGAGTGGACAGCTGCCAGTCCTGGCCCAAGAGCCAGCTGACTGTGTAGTATCAGCCACTGAGTGGCATGGGGAACTAGTAGAAGTGACAGGCTCCTGGACACCAGTAGCTCTTGCTTAAACAAGAACAGAGTGAAGTCCTTGGCATATTCTTGTGGTGCTGTGCAGCTATCTTGGAAGGCCAGGGAGACAGACCCAGTCATACTAAAGATGTCTTTGAAGAGTATACTCCCATGGACCCACAGATTTATGCGAATGTGTCGGCAGAAATCTGGCTAATATGTCTTCTCTGAATGTATGAGGATAAATCTGGGCACCAGCAACGATGCCCCAGGCTACCCTGTAAACCAGAAACATTTGTTGTTGCTTGCCATTTCATACATAGCTGTTATTAGCGGGGCTTGCAGAAGTTATAAGAGGAAAGCATATTCTCTGACCGAGCTGTCACAGGAGGGTTAAACTAAGGAACCTGCCTTCTGCAGTGGTGCTCACATTCTCCTTCCTCATGAGCTAACTCAAACCCTCTTGACTGATAATGGTGCCGACTGAAGACTGCTTTTTTTATCCTCCCAAATGGTTCATTCAATCAACCACAAATTTGATTAACTTTTGATATTTCTTTTTTACTGAATTAACTAAATTTCCATAATGGTGATGTAACTGTGTGCAGAGTCTTCCTGACTGTGGTGAGTGCAGGATTGTGCATACCTCTATAGAAAAGGAGAAGAACAAGTTGGGATTCTGGCAGACACTGGGATTTGTTATTATTTTTTTTAAGTTTTTAAGTGAAAAAAATAAAATATATGCATAACCACAAAAGCTTTTTCCGGAAAATCATATTGGAGACCAATACCAATATAATGTGGGTTCGTGGGACAGCTCTGTGGATGCCACACCAAGCAGACAGACTTAAGAAGCTCCAGCTTAGTTAGCATAGGGTAGTGTTAACCTCTCGTGTATTTTATTCCATTCACTTTCTTACTGCAGTGGCTCCAAAATGGGTCCCCTTTTCAGATGTCATTTTTCTTATTTAAAACATGTTTTCGGCTGGTTTGCAAAATAACAGGCTTCATCTGAAATTTATATACATACACAGCATGTATGTAAATAATACTCTCCCTCCCTACTT
Organism: Ellobius talpinus; assembly: GCA_001685095.1. Taxonomy (NCBI): domain Eukaryota; kingdom Metazoa; phylum Chordata; class Mammalia; order Rodentia; family Cricetidae; genus Ellobius; species Ellobius talpinus. The sequence continues at coordinate 2,382 of LOJH01048493.1, forward strand.
CACTGCACTTCTCTCCATGCTTGTGGACCCCACCCTCCAAGTAAGTCACTCTCCTCCTTCAGGCCAAGAGTGTTTGTATATGTATGAGCATATGTGTATATATTTGAATGTTTACCTGCATGATTGAGTTAAAGTACACAATGTTTTGTCTTTCTTACATCTTTACATCATGGTGGCATCTGTGTTCTTAATAAGCTCCCAAGGTGATTTATGCTGCAGGAAAGTAGAGTCTCACACAAAGCCCAGTCACAGTCCATAGATATCCATCAGTATAGATGTGTGGCTAGATAGATGACAGAGGTAGATAGATGATAGATATAAATATTATAGAGATCTAGCTACATATGTGTATTAGAAAATTACAAATGACAGCAAGGACTCACAATTCTACACTGCTACACCAATCAGCCTCGCTCAATGTTTTGGGAGATTCACTACCAGACCAACATCCCTTGTTTCATAGATTATTGCAATTTTATGGACATATTTGCAGTTCCATGATTACTATCTATGAGATTTTAGATGGAACGTTAAGTGGCATTGTCTAGGTTTTTATACCATTGGTCCTCCTGCAAGCCAGAAGTATCTCTCTCCCAAATGACAGGTAGCAAGGCACCTTCCTCTGAGGTTCGGCACTGGATGCCCGTCTTTGTATTAATTTCAGCTGGTCTCTTGTCGAGTGTCATACCATTATCAGGAAGGCTTGAACATCAAGCAGCAGTGTGAGTGTGGGGTGGAGACAGCAGCTTGGCAGTAGCCCTAGCTTCCACCAAAATGTCTGTGTTTATATACAGGAAAACAGCGAAGCACTGCTTAGAACCCCACGCCTTCCAAGAGCTCATGAATCTCTCCCTTTCACTTACACCGCAGGGATATTAAGCACATTATTCTGCTTTGATTGACCGCCAGTAAAATTAAATCCCATCTTTCCATCTGCAGCGCAATGCTGGGACCGTCGCTTTATGGAACAGGGACAGTGACAGTGGAGGGGAACCGGGTTCGCCAGAATACCCAGGCACGGTAACTTTCTCACGGATTATTATTTTTTTCTTTCCTTGGAACAGATCTCAACATCTGCTCCATCTTCACCTCCCGGAAACCCTGACAGCTGTAGTCATCTTTAAAACGCCACTAGGAAGGCAACATATGGGCGGTTGACAGTAAAAGGAAGAGCCACGGCCAGTGGGTGCAGGGCTCTGCCTCTGATCTCTCAGCCTTGTGAGCATTTGTTGAGCAAGCTTCACTTTCCTCTGGCCTCTTCTGTCTCTCGCCGTCCCATTGACATGCCTGGCACAGAATTCTGATTTCACCCTTGCCTTCCCCAGCTGTTTCGCACCGTTTAGCCTCCTCCCTGTGCCTTGTCCCCCAGGGAGAGGAAAGTTAAATGATGTTAATCTGCCAAATATTTCTGATCATTAGGAAACCATCAAAATCAACATAACCATCAGAGGAAATCAATTGCCAAGAAGAGACTGGGTTAGAGAGGATCATAAGGGTAGGGGAGGAAGAAAGCAGAGGGTGCTTCGTTTCTCCTGTGTGACTGAGAGCAGGTTGCACGCGCCTGGAGGACGCTATAACAGGAGCAGCTCCGTTCTCCCCACACTTAATGAGGAGAATATCCCCAGAATATCAAGAGGAGGCTTGATGAAGACCAGCAAGGGACTCACTTGATTTTGTCTCCTCTCTCTCCTTCCCCATCCTCTGGGGGAGATTTTTGGTTATTTTTTAATTCCAGTTCAAAATAGAGGTTGAGGAGGAAAGAAGCCCCCGCAGGCCTCCTGCAGGAGAAACCATTAATAATTAATACCCAATAATAATCAAATCCATGGGAGACTCGTTACAAGGGAAGTCTTGACAGACCTGCGATGGATGCCAGAGCTTTATGTCTTCTTCAGCATGCAGGGCCGGCTCAGTGGGGATTTGAGCACACTTTCGCAGTGACAACAAAGGATAAATAGCAGGTTTGCTCAGGGAAGAGGCTGATTCATCCCTACAGGGTTTTTTTTCATTTTAGGTTTATGGCTTAGTGGGGAATTTCTCTTTAATTGGGATTGTAATATAACGATGGAACCTGTCGACATTTACAAGAGAGATGGGAGGGTAATTCCTCCTAACTTGTTTGTTGTTGTTATTACAACAGTGGCTCCTTTAGGATGCTCTGTGTAAAAGAAGCAGCAATGGAGTTGATCTGAGACAAAGAAAACCGGGGTGGGAGAAAGGAGCCTACAGCCCCCTCAGCAACCATAGGACCGACCTGGAGCTAGTGTGAGCTTGCAGCTCAGGTTCCTGAGTGTTTGGGAAAGGCTACTCCTAGCCTCTGAAGAGCCTTAGGCTGGGCACTGTCTCACTTAACCTTCCCTTGAGGTAAGTGTTTCTGTCCCACTTCCTAAATGAGGAAACCAAGAGAAATCAGGCAGTTCTTCCCAAGGTCCTTAATAAAGTACAGGATTGGAATTCCACCCCTAGGAGAGCTGCCTGGGAAGCCAGATCTGACTTGCCTTTCTTTTCTTTTTTCTGTCTCTAAAGACACCTATGCCCCTTCTTGTGGCTATCAGACTATGAAGACAATGGACCCCTATGGAACTGGAATTTCCCAGGAGCTTGGTGCCAGCCAGCAGAGGACCCGTCTCTCAGAATGAAATTTCACAGTTTTGACAGCTTTTCAGACCACCTCGTGGAAGAGTGGAGCCCAGGCAGTGATGATGAGGGCAACCATAACTTGCCTCTTTTACTTTCTGTTAGGACCCCAAAGATTAACTTTGGGGCGATGTCACTGTACCCTTGGTTTGAGGGCAACCATACCTTGCCTCTTTTACTTCCTGTTAGAACCCCAAAGATTAACTTTGGGGCAATGTCACTGTACCCTTGGTTGCTCTTCTCAACACAACAAGTATGTTGACTAATTAGCCTACCAAGGTGAGGATAGGTGGTAAACCTGGCTTGTTAAGGCTTCCAGGCTCTATGCACTGACCGCCTAACAACCCTGGTAACAAAATGACCAGAACTTCTTCATCCAACAGTCCCAAGAAGAAAGCAGCGGGGGTCACGATGGGAACCACGTTTTGCCCATATGTTCATCTAGAGAACGTAAGGCATGGGGGAAATCAGGATAGAGAAACTAGGCAGGTTCAAGGAGTCCAGAGCAACCATTTCTAACCATGCCCAATTCAACCCTCCACTCACTGCAAGCTGACCTCCTCCCAGGCCAGGCCTATAATGGACACCCAAAGGGCCTCTTCCTTCAGTTCCAAGTTTTGTATTTTCAGTTTAGAAAATATTTGAACTGAACAAAGGATGTTGGAAATAACACAAGAAACTCAATAAATGTGGCACCAAAATTTATCAGGTGTAACATTTAAATATTAACATATTGTTCTTTATCTCTTATTTTCAAGGAAATCTGAAGTGATATCAGTATATAATGACAAACATGCATGCACACACATGCATGCACACACACGCACACACACATGTGCACATACATACACACGAGCGCGCGCACACACACACGCATGCACATACACACACATACACACACGCAAAATTTCCTACCCCTTCCCCTTCTAAACCTGAAGCTGTGTTATTAGCCTATTTGGGGAATTTTTGTTACATACCCATGTTTTTATAATCAACATATGTTATTGTTTTTGTATTTACTGTCTACAGATTTTATTTGTATATGCAGCTTGTAGGTAACCTGTGTGTATTTGTAAGCAATTTACTTTCCTTCATAGACCATTTTTGGGTTAATTTGGGTCACTAGAGACACATTTATTTTATTATCTGCCAGGAATTCTATTGTATGATGAAACTAGAGTGCCGTTATTTCATTTTATTGCTGATATTTAAGTTCATTTCAATTTTGCTGTCAAAAACAATCCTGGAGTAAGCATTAATGCACAATCTAGGCAGTATATGTGCAAGACAGCCTGTGGAGGGCAGCCCTAGGCTACCGGGAACTGCTGTCCTTGGTTCCATGGAGAAGACCACACTGCCTTCCAGTTCGTACTCACCAGCACAGACTGAAAATTCTCATCTCCCGGAGCCATGGTTTTAATTTGCACTTTCTGCTTCTCATTAGATTTCTTTAATGCAAACAGCATTAAACGTCCTTTAATGCCTGTCATTCATAGTTCTATATTTACCAAGTTCAAATATGACTTTTATTTCCTTTTGAATTATTTTTATTCTAGAAAATGTGTATCCTAGTCAATACTTTTTATATATACCAACAGTATTATTTTCTTTATAGTATTTTTAGTTGTGTATAATGAAGTTTTAACTTTAATGAAGTCTAATTGGACTATTTATTCCTTCACAGTTTGTTTTATGTTACCTTCTTCCTCTACTGCAAATTTATGGTGTTTCTTGTATTTACTTTTGAAAATGAATTTTGACATTGGTGTTTAAGTTTTAAGTGTTCATGGACTTGAGTTTTTATGAATGATGTGGCTCAGGTAGCATTTGATTTCTTTTACCACATGGGATCAGCAGTCCTGGGTCATCTGTTGTTTCTGCTGGTTCCACCGGCTTAAAATGCTGCCTGGCAAAGGCTCCACCTGTGACCAGGCATTGTTCTCTTGACCAGCCAGCTGGTTTCAGAGTACTTCTGACCACCCTTGGGATATGACCTCATTGTGCTTCCCAGTGTGCTCTGATGACCTCACTATTTTCCAGTGTATACTGATGACCTCACTGTTTTCCAGTGTATACTGATGACCTCACTGTTTTCCAGTGTGTACTGATGACCTCACTGTTTTCCAGTGTGCACTGATGGCCTCACTGTGCTCCCCACTATCTACTGATGACCTCACTGTGCTTCTCACTGTATATTAATGACCTCACTATGCTTCCCACTCTGCATTGATGATCTCACTGCTTCCCAGCATGTACTGATGGCCTCGCTGTTTTTCCAATGTGTAGTGATAACCTCACTGTTTCCAAGTGAGTACTGATGAACACTTGCAAAGGCTTTGCTTTGCCAAACCAGTCTTAACATTTTACTCGATCAACTTCCAAAAGCTTCTTTTATCATCAAGTTACCTTGAAATTTTCTTTTTGTAAATCAGAGAGTACTGATCTTCCTGTAACAGCTTGTTTATTACATCTTTGCTAATTGTTAACCTCTTTCTCCATATACTTTACTGAATTTTGAAAGATTAGTTTCTTTACCATGTTCATTAATGAGCTTTCTACAATTTTTATTTTCTGTTAGCTGATGATATTTAAGGGCATTTTCTTCCGAATTTGAGATATGAGTTGCTTTGGTCAGAGCCTCCACCTTAAGAGTTCAAGACTGAGCATACAATGTATAAAATGCTTTCCTCACCAAGCTCCTCCTCTCCTGATCCCAAGCCAAGAAACTGCCCACCTGCTTCTGAAACTGTTATGCTATAGCTTCTCAAGAGCTTCATATGAATAATATCAGGCATATACAAAAATCACATAAAATAAGTTGTAGCTATTTCATTTCCAGCATGTGACTGGTTAACATTGTCCTCTCATGGCTCTGCTTTAAGGACTAAGACAAAGGCATGACCACTTTCAGGAACTAGCATACTTCCTAACTGCATTCAAAACACTAATAGTCACACCCACAGATACATTTGGGTCACTACCCTCACCAAAGAAGCATCTCTTTGCAACATGCAAAGACTCTTACTGAAACCACAACCAGCTAGAGAGAAGAAATTTCATATGGTGCCCAGCCATTGTAGATCCACCTATGGTACAACGCCTACATCTAAGGCTTAGGAAACATCCAGAAGGAGATGGTAGAAAGATTGTGAGAGCCAGAGGACCAGGAAATCTGCTGTGAGATTGTGTCTCCTAGAAATGACAGAGAAGCTTCACACACCATACTTCAATAATGTGGCTGCCTAAATAAGATCTGAACAATAACAACGCAAATAGACATGCTAACACGGAAGAGGGAAATCTCATGGGGCCTACTCATAAATAAAGAATATAAACAACTACGGGATACTGAGATCAAGTGGCAGAAGTAGTCTTTCTCCAGGAATGAGTTCCCCAATTGGTTATCCAATATCAACTGGTCAGCTCAGAAATCATTTACATGCAAGCAACACTGAATGGATTCAGAATGTTGAATTTACATGTTTATGCATATATGTGTATGTAACAATAATTTTTAAAAAGAGAAAGTCGGGATTTTATAGGAAATGGGAGTGTGAGAAGAATTGAAGAAAGTAAAAGGAATAGAGGAAAATTATGTAATTATACTTTAATTAAAACGAGCAATATTGAAGCAAAAAGAGAGGAAGAATGAGGAGAAAAAACAGTCTTAGGGAAAGGTATGTAGCACTTTAGTATGAAGTTAATGGAAGTTCTTGGTGAGATTTATTCATTCTTCTTAACCTGGTGAAAACTTTTATGATGATTTTATATTGAAGCTAACAAATGCAATGTATTCATCTATTGAAATAGTTATGTTACTTTCTCTTTTATTTTGTTATTAAGAATAAAACAATGATTTCCTTTTGATTTTTAAAAATCTCAACAGGGAGGTCTCAGGTTGTCAGTTCAGGAGGAATTGTTAGGGGAAATAAATTCATTAGAAGAATTATTAACACAATGGACAGACATATAGCAGCACAGTGGGGGTTCTGGAGAAAAGAATCAGAACTCTTCCCCTTATAACTCTGAGTGAGTGGTTTTCTAACAGGAACCTTCAGACAGACTCTATGAGTCCCAAGCAATAAGACAGGAAGGGTGCGGGGAGCAAGATGTGTGGCCATCAATAATCCTTTGATGCAAACTCACTTCCACAGTTGAGAAATCCTGGTACTTAGACAGAGGTTCACAGACAGTGGCCCCAGTAGGGTTTCTGACAGTATCTGTAAGAGGAGAAGGGCCACTGTAGGTACCGTGGCCTGAGCAGGAATCTGGTCTGGATTTTAACATTACATCCAACCAAAATTAAACCATTCCATCCATCCAATATTATGACAAACCAAAATCCTTGGCATCAGATTTATCAATCATGAGGCATTATCCTTTTTGGATATTGTTAGATTCAGTGGCCAAATTTTAAGAATGACGATATCTATCTGGGAACAATAGAAGATGCCTATTATCTGAATACTTGAGAGGTTGAGGCAGGATGATAAAAGACCCCTCTGGACTGTGTAGTTATATCCTGCCCTCACAAACATCTCAACGTGTGTCCATACACAATGGAGTATCAGTTTTCTCACTGTGGTGTCTTTGTCTGATTTTTGTCACAGAGTACTGTGGAAAAATACATTGGGAAGGACTCCTTTACTGTATAAAAGTTAAATTTTGATATTGATAGTATTTCTACTTACATATTTGATAGAATTATAGGTGAATCCACTTAAAATGGTAGTTTTTCCATTAACTACCATTAGTTAAAATTAAACTATGATATCAGTGAATACACACACACACACACACACACACACACATATATATATATTCACACACATATGTAGTAAGAGGCTGCTTGTTAGTTCCCATCTGCTTAGCCCCAAAATAACCACACAGAAACCAAATTATTTGCAATACTGTTTAGACAATAGCTTAAGTGTATTTCTGGCTAAACTCGTATCTTAAATTAACCCATCTCCATTAATCTGTGTATCACCATGAGGCTGTGGCTTACCAGGTAAAGTTCTGGGCATCTGTCTCTAGTGGGGCTACATGGCTTCTCCCTGACCCTGTCTTCTTTCTCCCAGCATTCAGTTTAGTTTTCCCCACCTAGTTCTATTCTGCCCTGCCATAGGCTCAAAGCAGTTCTTTATTAATCAATGGTGATCACACCATACAGAGGGAAATCCCACATCACACATATATAAGTATGTATACATATACATGTATATATACATATACATACATACAAACATTGTTAATTATATAAAACATCACTACCAATGTATGTATTATACACTGTATATTATTTCATATGTATTACTAATCTGATACAGTATCACGTCCTGAGTCAGTCGTGGTGATATTTATCGAGCCCTATGCATATTGATTTATCATATTTAACTTACATAAAGTTTATCATTGTATTTTCTTAATACCTGTGGAATTTGTAGTGATGTCTCTCTTTCATTCCAATTTTGGTAATCTCATTTAATTCATGATGGGGGCAATATTGTTTATATTTTCATGTACCTACTGATGTAAATATAAGTTTATCTAGCATTATAAAATTTGCTTATTTTTAGATTTTGTTATTAATGCAAATTTCTTTAAAACTATCATGCTGTTTCCATGAATTAGCCTTTAGTCATTATTGAATGCTCCCTGCTTACTTGGTAATGAAAAAAATAAGAATGGCTTTATATATTTGTGTTTGGTATCTATAGATTCCCAAGAGCTTAGATTGAAAGTGATTTTTTTAAAAAGTAGCATCTGTACTAAACACAAACAGGTTTTTTTCTCTACTCCCTCAACAATGCAGTGTGATAACTTTTTGTATAGCATCTATATTGTGTTAGGTCTTATCAGTAATCCAAAGTGATGGAAAGCTTGTAAAAAGGGAGGGGGAATAAATTATATGCAAATGCTGTGTCATTTTATTTGAGAAGCTGAGTCTATGTAGGTTTTGCAGAGTCCCCACAGTACAGCTGTTTCTTTGTTATTAAGGCCACTGTCTGGTAACACCTTAAGCTTCTTTTGTTGAATGTCTTCAAGGAATAGCTGTGACTCGGTGTGTGTGTGTTTGTGTGTGTGTGTGTGTGTGTGTATACACCCAAGGTAAATACTGTCTTCCTTGATTAATAGCCACTTCATTCATTGAGGCAGTTTCTCAATTAAACCTAGAACTTGATTTGTGTTGACTGAGATTTTCTGTCCCCTCTGGTCTCACAGTGTTCAGTCCCAAAGAAACACACAAAGGTTTACATTAATTATAAACTGGTTGTCCTATTAGCTCAGGCTTCTTATTAACTAATTCTTATAACTTATATTAGCCTATAATTCTTGCCTGTGTCAGCCACGTGGCTTGGTACCTTTTATCAATGAGGCAGTCTCATCTTGTTTCCTCTGCGACTGCGTTATGACTGTAGACTGACTCTTTCCTCTTCCCAGAATTCTCCTCCTGTTCTCATCACCCCACCTCTAATTCCTGCCTGGTCACCCCACCTATACTTCCTGCCTGGCTACTGGCCAATCAGGGTTTTATTAAAAATAATGCAAGTGACAGGATAAAAGACCATTGTCCCACAGCACTTCTCCCTTCCCCCTTTACAAAAAAACAAGAACTCTGAACCTAATATCCTTTGTTTAGCTTTTTGTCCAGATCATTATCCATAACATCTTGTAACCAACACTGTAAACAAAGATAAATATCCCTAATCCATTTTTGGGGAATGTGGGCATAGTTTTCCTGGCTACTTTCTGCTGATTGGGGGTGCTGATAATCTTATTGGGATCTAAAGAAAATTTAAAATTATGGTCAAGTCCTGCCTTGATCTAACCTTATTTTTCTTAATCCAGAAAGAATCCACACACTCTCACTTCCTGTGGAAAGAAAAGCAAAACTTCTCCAAAGTAACATACTTTTTGACTTAAATTTTGAAGTCAAGGCATTTTCAAAATACATATGTTGGATTAATCCAGCAGCATTTATAATCAACTGTTTTTTCTTTTAGCAGATTTTGCTCCTTCCTCAGCAGTCATACAATTCAAAGACAACACAATAATATACAGTATTTAGACTCTCTGTGTATTTTCCATCTTTATGTGGCTTTATTTTAAACTCTGTTTTTTATTTTTAATTTTTGGGTTTTTTGAGACTAGGTTTCTCTGTGTATCTTTGGCTGTCCTGGCACTCACTCNTGCTCCTTCCTCAGCAGTCATACAATTCAAAGACAACACAATAATATACAGTATTTAGACTCTCTGTGTATTTTCCATCTTTATGTGGCTTTATTTTAAACTCTGTTTTTTATTTTTAATTTTTGGGTTTTTTGAGACTAGGTTTCTCTGTGTATCTTTGGCTGTCCTGGCACTCACTCTGTAGACCAGGCTGTCCTTGAACTCACAGAGATCTGCCTGCCTCTGCCTCCCAAGTATTGGGATGAAAGATGTGTGCCACCACACTCAACTACTCTCTTTCTTTTTTATTTTAAGGACTTTATCATTTTTCCTTTTTTTCTCCCAAGCCTACATATACTTTTAAACACATTGTAAACCATTTAGAGGCTTTCTTCATCTGAATTTAGCTTTACTGTATATCTCTCTTTCTGACCACATGGTCTTTAATTTGCTAAGAGATATGGCTAGGATTAAAGCCGTGGCTTTGATGGCTGGATCCACCCTATTCCTTAGCTTTCTGAGAGTCTAACCTCATGGTGGAGGTGACAGCTGGAGCCATATTTATTGCCATAACTCTATGGGGTTTCAAAGTCTCTGTCACCACCAAGAAGCATGCTATTGGCTATTTATCAACACCATTTAAGTGTTTGATGGTAGGGCCTCTTAAAACAGCTGTCAAATTTTTGCAGCTAAATCCTCCTTTCAAATGTAGTGATAGGGAGAGCGCAGGCCTGCTTTTCATCCCACCCGGCTCCCGCACAGTTAGCTTAACACTCGAAATAACAACATATAAACTGTATTCATTTAAGCCCTGCCTGGCCCATTATAT
>LOJH01048494.1:0-13020 GCA_001685095.1 Ellobius talpinus
ACAAAAGACAAAAATCCCAGAAAACTTTCCTAATAGCCCTAAGAAAAATCAAGAAAGAGAAAGGCACACTGAAGGGAGCTGCCAAAGATATATTAAACTCTGCCAATGGTTTGCAAAGGCCTCCGAGAGCCAATCTGTCCAGACGTTCTCAAGTAATATCCAAGGTAAAATACTGTTTTCACTGCTGCAGAGGTATTGCTCATGGTTTCTGTTCTCATGTTTGAGAACAACATCCCCAGATCTTTTGGAATGCAGTCACAGTTCCTGCGAGCCTCATGGGAAGCAAAGCCTGTATGTGTTTGGAACTGAAAGCACCCTATGTTAGGGTCTGGCTCTGCCTCTTACTGGCTTGGTGACTGCCTGTGGGCAAGTTCCCAGTGTTCTCTCAGCCCAAGTTTGCTTTCTGTAGGAGAAAATTATGTGAGGGTCACAAAAGCCTAGCAGGCTCAATGCTGAAGCAATCAGGGGTTAACTAGCCTGGTGCACGGAGCCCAGAAGCCAGGCAGCCCAGCCTGACCCTCCTGCTCCCTTCTCGGGGAGAATCTTGGCTCTCAGCCTCATCATGGGTTGGGTGGCTACACACTTCCAAGACTTGGATCCACACCCAAGAAGGTCGGGAGGAAGAAGGCCCCCTGCAGGCAGTCTGTCAAGGGGAGGCAGACTTTCTCCCTCAAGGCCCTTGGTATCACAGTGCCTCTCTTACAAAAGAGGATTCCACCACACTGCAGATGACCTTGCTCAACTGTATTGGCCATTCCAGAAATGATAAGTCTGTCCTGTCCAGGAAGGTGACACTGCAGGACAGACACTGTTGGTTGATTTTTATGACTCAGCAATTTCCTCATCCCCAAGCTGCTCACCCTGCCCCAGTAAAGGGTCACGCCGGTTTCTCCCCCTCTTTGGAAGACCGTATCTTAATGCTCCTCAGTGTGTACGCTAATAAACACAGCCCCATCTGTTGAAGACCTGTCTCCTGTCTCTTTCTGCCTTCTGTCTATGTTGCCTCAGAAGTCTAATACTTGGTATCTTCCTTTTGTTTCCTGTGGACCAATTTTTTTTCTTCTGTATTGGGTATTAACCCAAGGCCTCACACATGCTCTACAAGCATTGCACCGCTGAGTTGCAGCCTCAGGCAGGCTGTGAACTCATAACACTCCTGCCTCAGCCTCCATTCAGTTAGAATTTGAGGCCAGAGCTACAGACCTGGCTTATGTGTCCTTTTAGTAGCTTGCTGTGACATGAAGCACATCACACGATGATTGGCCCTGAGCTCAGCCTACCATGGCAAAGGATTCATGTTAGACTAGTTAGGCCCACCCCCAGAGGTAGGAGGAGAATCTTCTCCTGGAATGCCAAGGGCTGGAAAGCCACAGGAATAGTGTGGGGAGAGAAGCTGATTCTGAAGCTTAGGTAGGCAGCAAGTCTCAAAGTCTTCACCCCACAGGAGGGAGAGAAGAAAATAAAATATGGGAAATCCTTAGCCCTGCCTCGGCCACAGCCACGGAGTAAATCCCAGTAACAGAGAGGCCCTCCAAGGCAGAAGACAGGGGAGAATACCACACATGAGGTGACGTGAATACCGAAATGGACCCCCACACGTTTGAGGGTTACAGTTTAGAGAGGACACTTCTAAGTTTCTGTAAATTCTGCCCCCACACCCCCCACCACCCCAGAATAGTTCAGGTATGAACATCCCCACAAGGCTTTTGAATGTTAGGGTAGGAATTAGATGACCATCAATAACCTCTGGGAAGTCTTATCTCCTATTAATTCATTATTAGTCATTTTTCAGCTTCCTAAGTGGACCTCCATCTCATCCATAGCGGCCACAATGCCATGGTGCTGTCCAACAGAATGTGCTGTAATGATAGTGACTATTGTACCGCCCACATGGTAGCCAGCCCCCGGTAGGGGGCACTATTAAGCTCTCAAAATGTGACAAATAAGATTTAGAAGTTAAATTGTTGATCTTAATTATTTTAATCTTAATTTAAATAGCACCAAAAAGTTAGGGATGACTCTCCTGGACTCTTCCTCCTGCACACTTTATCTTCTCGAAGCCTGAGGCAGTAGTTTCTACTGCCTTTACCTCACCAGGCCTTGTGTCAAACACGCGTGCTTGGAGGACTTCTGCGACAGTGTCTGACCAACCCAACCAGCTCGTCCCATTGGCACAGATTCCTGAACAGCGCCCTTGTGCAAAGGAGAACTGAGAACCCAGGCGTCATCGTAATGCCAGGGAGAAACATGGGCTCAACACAAATACAGACTGAGCGTGAGTCCGACGGTCTCTGTTCTCAGAGCAGCGGCTTACAGCGCCATCTGGACCACCACCGTGGAGGCTGCCCCTGCCTGGGTCTGCAGGGGTGTGTGTCACTGTATGTGTGACAGTGGTCCTGCCTTGTGAGCCATGGCTCCTTCCTCTCCCCTGCTTTCTTGTGGCTCCCACTGATGGCATACTTTCTTGTGGCTATCACTGAGGCCGTACATGTTTGAAACAGGGAAGGAAACCTGTCAGGATCCAGCCTTGATGGGTTTGTGTGCTCCAGGGTAGGAGAATGTAGATCAGAAATGTTAGGCAGAGAAAACAGAGAGGAAGGAAGGCAAAAGACTGCTTTACCGTGATACAAAGAACCAACCGAGTAATTACCTCTTCAAACTGCTTTACCGTGATACAAAGAACCAACCGAGTAATTACCTCTTCAGTTCCTGAAACACCAAGTAACTATATCCTGAGTTAAGACATCCTGTCCGTAGCCACACTTTAGGTCAAACCTCTTGTCAAGAGCAAGAATAGGCCTGAGCTCTCTGACCTTTAGTCAAGGTGGACCAGATCCACTCTGTGGGCTCTGACAGAAATCCGCTGCTTCCGGAACTCAAGACTCAAGTGTACTTTCTCCCATGATGCTCAGCTAGTGCTCAGGGGCCTTTATTTTTGAGTTACTGCAGCCTGGGTGATGTCCTTTCTGGGAGCTTTGGGGCAGCCCTGGCCTTTCTCCTGGCAGAGGGCCACACAGCCCGTGGCTCCATGACATCCTCGGCTAACTTGACTTTCTTCCTCTGGCACCGTCCTCAAGATGATCAAAGCTGCCATCTTTGAAGATATTTAGAAGGGGCTTAGGGGTGTCACTCAGAGGGAGCGGGGGGGGGGAGCGACAGCGGTTTATAAAGTCCTTGCATCTGAACGGAGCCTTGAGGCTCCCTTTCCAGATGCGTATTTATCACGGTCTGTGCACCACCTAGAGGCCTGAGTCTGTAAGTCCTTCTATGGTCAACCCAGCTGTTCCCCAGCAGAAGACTGAACTCGAGTAAGCTTGGTTTGATTTTGTCCCTGTCTTTCCAAATTTGGGGTGCTGTGATCTCACATACTCCTCTAAGCACTCTTGGGTGTAGGGGAGGCTACACCCCCAGGCCTTTCCAGTATGTCCCAGCTGAACCAAAGAAAAAGACATTTTCTTTTCTTTTTTTCTTTTAAGATTCAGTTATTTATTATGTATATAGTGTTCTGTCTGCATGTATCCCTACAGGCCAGAAGAGGGTACCAGATCTCATTACAGACGGTTGTAAACCACCATGTAACGGTTGCTGAGAATTGAACTCAGGACCTCTGGAAGAACAGTCAGTGCTTTAACCATCTCCCCAGTCCATGTCTTCTAATGTTTTCTCAGTGAGGAAGCTACTCAAGACTGATGAGATGGTGACGTGGGACTTCTCAGTGCCAGTGCCTCCCTCCCCCTCTCCTTTCCCTACCCCACACACCTGGAGCTGTCCACACAGGAGGAATCCATCCACAGTTGAGCAGCCCTTCCAGCTGTGATTTTCCTATATGGGTCTCAAGTGCCCAGGACTTGACATGAGCCACCCTCCCAAGACCATGTCTTTCCTACACAACTCCAGCAGTTGGCGCTGTTTCAGGAAAGTTGACACTAAACCCAGTGACGAACATGTTCTGTGGTCTGCTTTGCCCAGGTAAAGTAAATGCAACTTAAAAGGTGCCTTTTTGGCCATCTTTTGATAGGCAGTTTCAAGGGATTCAGTGTATCTCAACACTCTGTCAACATCATCACTACCCATTCCCAGACATTTCACTCAATCCAAACAAGAAACTCTACCCATAAAACACCAGCTCCCCATTCCTTGCTTCACCCTCGTCAGTGCCTGGGGACCCCTATTCAACTTTCTGTCTCTCTGAATTTGCCTATTCCAGGTATCGCACACAAATGAAATCAAATTTGTTGTCCTTTGGTGTCTGCTTTAGCCAAGTAAGTTTAGTTGTGGCCAATTTACCTCAGCATTATAGGCCTGGCATCCCTTTCCACACTCTCTGTAAACAAAACGGGAAAGAAGGAACTGACTGACTTAACCATGCAGGTGCCCCTCTCCCGCCACACTCTCTGGCTTGGTGTGATTCTGGAAATGGATTCAGCGTCCTGGGAAGAAAGGTCCAGGCAGAAGAGTCCATTGTTTGGACCTTAGAGGACTTAATGCCTTAGCTGGCATTTCCTGGTCCAGCTTTAAAGGGGTTCAAAGAAGGCTGTCACTGTGTGTTATACACTAACTATGAGATGCTCCCAAAGCTCCTATTTCCAGTGTTTGGTCTCCATCTGGTGGCAGTGTTTTTGGAAGATTGTGGAGGTGAGGCCTAGCTGGGGACAGGCCCTAGCTGGTACGTTATCACTGGAGACTTCCTGTCTCACTCTCTGCCCCTGACCTGACTCCATGTAGCTGAATTTCTTCCCCCTCCTCCCACAACAGACTGAACCATCCAAAATCCTAAGCCCCAGTAAAGCTCCGCTCCTTCAAGACGCTTTATTTAGGTACTTGATCATAGCAATAAAAAGGTAACTAAGACCCTGTGAGAGATGACAGAGGTTGGTAAGGAGGGGATCTGGCCATGGAGGGTTGAAGCTGGAGGCCTCCGGAGGCTCTGAGGGCCAGGGCTCATTAACATGTGGCCCCGGGTGTCAGCTGGGAGGAAGGTGCTCTAAGGAGCTGTCTGGAAGGTGCTCTAAGGGGCTGTCTGTTCCTAAAAGACTGTGTGACATTCTTTCCGTGCTAGTGCCTGGTCAAATTCCATACCATCCAATGGTACACTCAGAGCACTAGCTGCGTAAGGGATCTTGTCCTTTACGTCAAACGTGGGAACTTTCTCGTTTCAGGCCTTCCAGACACTGGCAGCCCAAACACCACCCAGATTTCTTTGTATTTATGATTATTAAAAATTCATTTTTAAAAATTTGTGGTTTTGTACAACAAAGCCAAAGAAGTTAAAATAACAATATGAACAGGACTTGAGAGGGATTTAAGAATGAAAATAGAGGTAAATTGAAAGCAAGAAAGTTTTTCTTTAGATTGTTTCATCTGAATAATTCAGGGGCCAAGGAATGCAAACATAATTTCATGTTTCTCAAATTCCTTTGGAGGTCAGAGGGGTGAAACCGGAAGTGCAAGCCCCAGGACTTAGACTATTAAGAGGGTTTCACCCGAAGTTGTTTTTGCTACAGCCTGAGAATCTGCTCCACCAGACTGTCTGTGAGACAGAGAAAGAATAGAGCCTTCCAGCGAGTTCTTTCCATGGAGCTGTTACGCTTTGATACCATTCACATTTTCATTTCATTTACAGTATCAGCTAGATTATGACTTCATGCTTGCATGGGAAAACCCAATTGTTTTCTCCCTCAGGATTTTCTGTGACTTTTCCTCGGGTATTTCTGAGTGTCCAGTTATTCAGTAGGAGAGTCTTCTTGAGCTTGGAATTTAAATTGCCATGAATTTTGAAGATCCCAAATTACATGTAAATAGCCTTACATTAAATCTTCAGAAATTAGTGACCTTTGTTAACTAAGTTGGTTTCTTTGTCTTCTACTTTTGCACTTTCCCTTGGTCTGACATAAATAATCACACTCTGGCAAGGAAGAAGTTAGAGGAGGCTCACAAGTGCCCATCCTCTACGGAAGACATATTTTACAGTATTCCAGACTTCCAGTACATAATTAGTGGATAGTTCTCACACCAGGTTGACATCTGGATCAACGCCCTCTGTCTGGAGCCTTCCCAGCTAGCTGTCAGGTGTGTGCTAGAGTACACCTCAGGTGTGCACAGTGTCTCTCCCTAACCAGGCAGCTGCAGAGCATGGTCCCAGGCATGGCATGGGACCTGGGGGCACCAGGAAAATATCACTGTGTCATATTTGGAACTTGACTTAATGTATGTATTTCCTCTCTAGGACTCCCATTAGGACTAATAACTGAAAATGGTCCTGCTTATACCAGCCACAATTTATGAAATTCTCATCAAGTTATTGGAGTCCTTTACAACCCACCGGGTCAAGCTATTGTGGAATGACACCATCAAATAGTTAAGTGGCAAATATTAAAAATATAAAGTGGTATATATACCCACCTAAATCCTCACAGGCAATGCTACATTTAGCCATGCTGACTTTAACTTTTGTCATGTTAAAGGACAATGCTTCTGCTGCTACCCCAAAGCATTTTACCCTAAAGGAGACAGACGCTGTCTAAAATATGTGTTAAATGGAAAGACCTAGAAAGTGGCCAATGGAAAGGCCCGATGTTCTTCTAATATTAGGGCGAGGTTGTGCTTGTATCTTTTCAGAAAATGAATGAAGTCATAGATGGCTCCTTTTCCAATGTATCTGACCAAAATAGTATCCAGAGACCACCAGACAACTAAATCATCTGAAGATAGATGATGAACCCATCTAGAGGAGATGTCCTAAGAGGAAGATAAGCCAATGACTTAGGGAGACAAAAGGACACAATAATACTGACCCCAAAATGAGATGGTTACCTTTATTGACTATATTACATGTTAGTTCTCAGCTTGTCAATGCAGAATCTAAATGCCCTTTGTTGGGGGATAAAAGGCATGCCTATAATAGGGGACATAATGATATTTTCTTACCATGCTAAGGACTGTTTTTCTTTTTTTTATTGCCAGTCCCAGGAGTGATTACTGGAATAGAAAGTGAGGTTTCAAAAATGGCCTATATGGTTAGTAAAACTACTAAAATTGCAGCAAAAAATTAATCAAGAGATTGGGAGCCACAGTTTGAAAAACAGAGCTACTATACTATAAACTACTATAGGTTATTTGTTGTTCAAGCATAATTTTGGGTGTCAGCAATTTCCTGGCATGCGTTGTTTTGGTGTGTCAGATTTCTCTCATGCTATCAATGGTCAGTTCACCTACAGGGCTGGAGAAATAACTCAGTGGTTCAAAGCCCTGGATGCTCTTCCAAAGGTTCCAGGTTCAATCCTCAGCACCCACATGGTGGCTTACAACCATCTGTAACTCCAGTTCCCAGGATTGGACTCCATATGTGCAGGTAAAACACGTACATAAAATAAAAAATAAATCATTTTTTAAAATTAGTGATCTGCATAAAGAGATAGAATATTTTAAGGGACCTTTTGAATGGCCATCAATCATGGTTAAGATGGCTTTTCCCTTTCGTTGGCCCTTTGTTAGCTAATCTTATAATTCTGTTATGTTTGCCTGTATTAGTTAGACTAGCCATGCAGGCCTTGCATGCAACCTTAGTCTCTATTACAGCCATGACTGTCTCTTTAAAAAATATAGAAGGGGTGAGATGTGGGAGGCACAGAGGTTCTTGTGCTCACGGATAAGCACCGAGGAACCAGGAATCTTAAACACACGGAGTAGTCTCTTCCGAGAGAGAGCTGTATAAGCTGTTTTCTACCCATAAGGCGGGGAGTGAATGTGGTTTACAGCTTGTTGACCTGCAAGCGATCTGTGTGGCTGAGACCACACCAGATCCTCCCTCAGACCCTTATCATAAGCCTATCAACCTACAGAACCTATCTTTATGGGAGGCATCACATGTACTTTATAGAGTTCCAACGTGGTAGCTTTATTGTGCAATAGGATCAAATTCATTATCACCAGAAACTTTTCTCCAAATTGTGCTGTGATTAAGTATGACCCAAATAAATTACTCCGAGTCAGAGTCTTGATGTTTGAACTAGCACTGGTTACTTAGTCTTGTAGACTTTAACTGCCTTCTTGCCCCTCCCAAACCGTACTCTGCTGGTTGTTCTGGTCACAGAGACCTTCCCACCCCCCACCCCCCCAAAGCAGAGTAGAGTGTGCACCTAGAGTATCCAGGAAAGGTCTGAAAGCAGCACTCCCTGGGTGGTGTACTCTACAGGGATGTGCGACTTCTGTCCTTCCAGGTTGGCAGCAAGGAGTCTGGGGAGAGCTCACAATGCCCTCCCGCCACTTCTCAGGGATCTCCCAAACTAGTCAGAACCTTCACATGAACATGCAGGGACCCTGTGGGAGCTGGTGGCACACGCTGCCGTTAATCCTAATACTCAGGAAGCAGAGACAGGCAAATCTCGGAGTTCAAGGCCAACCTGGAATACAGAGCAAGTTCCAGGACAGTCAGGGCTACACAGAGAAACCCTGTCTCAAAAACAAAACAGAGCAGACAAAACAAAAATAAAGAGAGAAAATGCAGGGACCCTTTAAGCCATCTTCCCGGAGACCTCACACATATAAGAAGCCATCAGTACGGATTTGGAAACCACTCCATCACATTGTTTGGGTGGTGGACGTATTTAGTGGGCCTTAATTTTTATTATACATCAAAATTTGCTTTCCCAGGCCCTTGAGTTAGAGTCACAGCAGTAGCTGCTGCGTTGGGCTGCTTTCCCTGTGCACATACTGTGGGGGACTCTCCTGAGACCCCAGCAGCTTCTAGCGCTTTCCTCATTTCACAGATGAAGGCACAGCCACTTAAAAAGGCTTCCTGCTCTGTCATTGAGATCATGGCGAGCAGATGGCCACCCCTAAATAGGACCCCCAGTATTCTGCTGTTGTAGACACTCCGTCATCATGAGGCATCACTGCCTCTACTCAGATGGAGAGGAATGCCCATTGCCTGACCCCACTCCCATTTCATGCTCTCTGAATACTCCTCTCAAGGAACCAGTTTTATTCCAGCAAGCAAAGACAGTATTTCTCTGGCTGGCTTTCAGCTAGACCCATTCGGTGAGGTAGAAGCTGTAAACTGTGTCTTCTGGGAAGGCTAGTTAAAAGAGTACTTGACACAAGGTACACCCCCATTGGCTTTCTTGTGACCTGCCTACAGCCTGGAGGCAGTGCCCAGAGTGTCAGGTGCCATCTTAGACCATGAAGAGTCCTTGAAAATGCTACTTCACCGATAAGAATTAACAAGGCAGAAAGGTAGAAGTCCAGGCTCCTCAGGTCTATGAATGAGCATGCCATCCCTTAGACCATTATGTCATCCCTTAGACCATTACTCCAGAAGTAACTTTACCCTTCATGACATCTAAGCCACTTGTGGCTTTCTGTTCTCTGCAGATGAAGTCAGTGCTAAGACACACCATGCTTATTTTAAATTGTGTTCCTTGGATTTGACTTGCAAATGCCTGGCTTATCCATGTATAATTTCCTCCTGGAAGCCCAGTTCCCTTCTACACCCCATTCCCTGGGGATGCATGTTCTCTGCCTGCCTGACTCAAGTCCAAAGTTCCAATGACCTTTTCCACACTCCCTTGGCCCCTCCCTTCTGGATCTCACACCACCACAACCACAGCCCCGGACTCCGTGTTCTTTGTGGCAGCATTCCCAACGGTATTAAGGAATGTCTCACACAACAGGTATTTGGGCAGAGCCATGGTTTGGTGTAAAAATCATCACTCGGCTAGGAAAATAAAAGGTGAGTTGAGTCACATCTTCAAGCTACAAGGGTGAGCTGGAGAGCCACAGGTGACATTAGACCCGTCTCAGCAGTAATGGATTTCCTGTTTCATGAGAAGTAGACGGGATCTTAATTGCCTGTGACTATTGTCTATTTCTTGAAGCAATGTACGCGGAGCTCAGTGCACCCCTTCCAGCTACAGGGTGCATAGTCACAGCAGGGACGGCATTGTCTGGAAATCCCTACATGTGCTATTTCCTTTCGGAATTTTGTTTCTCTGTGTTCTCCTTCCCCTGCATTGCAGGAAATGACAGGATATGTGGAACCCTCTGTTTTCGAGACGAGGTTCAGAGCATGGTGACAGGCCATTGCCACAACACTTCTCACTGTATGAAGAAAGCAATAAAATAGATCATCTCTAAACTCAAACACTAGAATACCTGTGGGGGAGAAGAAGGGTGGAGTTGGGCAGTGAAGGAGTTCTTGGGTGGCAGACAGAGTTCTCTCAGCTACCAGAGATATTTGCTATGACCTGGCCTCCTAATTAGTAACACATACATTTTTTATGTTTATTTTTATGTGTGTGGGTGTTTTGCCTGTGTGTCTGTTTGTGAACCATGTATGTGCAGTGCCCAAGGAGGCCAGAAGAGGGCATCAGATCTTCTGGGGTTGGAGTTACAGATGGTGGTGAGTGGCCATGTGAGTGCTTAGAATTGATTCCAGGTCCTCCGGAAGAGCAGTCAATGCTCTTAACTGCGGAGCCATCTTTCCAGCCCCCTTTAGTTAGTAATTCTTAAGACTTCATGTTCATTTTATGCAATTACCTGTATCTGTGTTGTATTTAACATGAAGTATAGGTCCCACCTTCCCACTAGAAATGTCTGCTAGTCGCGTTCTTCTGTGTAGCAGGGGGCTTCTGTCTGTCTATCACCTAGCTAGCAATGCTGGCTCCAGAAGTTAGATTACTGCAGCTAGTTAGAGTTTGGAAAGTGTGTGAGCATATGAATCATTAAAGTGACTACATGAGACAGTTCCTCTCATTACCCTCGTTTTACAGGCGAGGAAAGCGAGGTACATATGTGTGATGGAACTTTCCATTAGCAAGTGCCCAGGTGCACAAGGAACTCTGAATTTTACATATAGTCCATTTGCCCGAGGATGGAAGGGACAGGCTAGGCTGATTTTCCTAGAGGACTTTGGGATCTCCTCAGACAAGAAACTTTCCACACAGATACCGGGCAAATTGAAATAGTTGATCATCCTAACTGGGCGCCTCTTACCTCCCCCAGATGCAGGGCCCATGTCCCCCAGAACCAAATGTAGATGACAGCTTTGTCACTGGGATGAATCTGTTGAAGGGGAGTTAGAGACAGACGTGGACAATGAAATAAAAAATGGGCTCCCAGAGAGGGCAGCTTCTTGTACCCAGAAGGCATCAGGAGGAGAAACAGCAGAAAGCTATAGGGTAGATATCTAAACAAGACCAAGAGGAGACAGGGTAAGATCCCCAGGCTGATAAAATACTATGTAAGCCAGCATCCACTGAGTGGACTTCCAGCCTTAGGCTGCACCCTTCCTTAAGGGATGAGGTTGTTACTTTCCATTTCTCTGCTGCTTGGTCCTCTGTCTTTCCTGGATGTCCAGTTCTTTGACCATGCCAGACAGCGAGCTTGGCTGTCCCCTAGATAACTACCAGCACCCCTGTTACGTTGTGAGCGGTCAACAGCCATCAGATTGCACCCTGAGAGTGGCTCTCAGGCTGGCTAGGGCTGAGGATTGAACCAACTTCCTAATTTAAAAGCCTAAGTCAATCCTGACACCTAAGGAGGAAAACAGACATTAACCTGGGAATGGTGTGTGTATGAAGGAAATTTTTGCATTTTTTTTATATTGGGTGACCAACCCCCTTGAGACTTCCTATTAGCTAGACCATGTTTACTTCCGTCAGTTACCATGAGGCAGAAACGTGATCTCAGCAGATGAGGCTTGGTGCACACAGCTATCATCCATTCTATAGAGCAGCGCTCAGGGCGTCCATGAGCGTCACACACACCCCTACAGCTGGCTCAGGACTGCTAAGAACATTCAGCTCGTGTTGGAGGGATGCGTCCTTTTCCACTGGTAGATCATGAGGAGGAGGGGTAGATGTGAAACTGTAGTCATAGGCAGGGCGTGAGGAAAAAGTGTCGTAAGTAATCTGTGAGAAGGAGTTTGCTATTGGAGGTTTTTCTTCTACCCACCAGTCCCTGAATAACCACTCCGAGGCTTAATATTATTTCCAAACTGTTTGACCTATTAGCTCAGGCTTATTATTATCTAGCTCTTCCAACTTAAATCAACCCATTTCTATTATTCTATATTTTACCACAAGGCTCGTGGTGTCTTACCTCACATCTTGCTTCTCCAACAACTGCTAGCGTCTCCTCGACTCAGACCTTTTTCTCCCTGTATCTCTGTTTGGATTTCCCGCCTGATGCTATTCTGCCTGGCTATTAGCCAAATCGGCTTCTTTATGAACCAATGGTAATAAAACATAGTCACATCACACAGAGGGGCATCCTACATCAGGAGTTTGTTGTAATGGTCATCCCTAGGGGTGGGTGGGAGAACAAGGACGTAAAAATGGCTATGGTCTAAACCACTGGCATTCCTCGCTGTAAGTCCTTCAGGAGTCATTCAACAGATACTCTCTACATGCCTGAGCCATGTGTGCTTAGGCAGTCTGCACTGTAGTTTCTGCTGCCACCTTTACATGGACAGAGCCTTCTTCTTGTAAGGATGCCGGTCATACTACTACATCCTCATCTCATGCACGGTTACACGCTAAGGGACCCAGGGTTGGGATTAGCATTCCATCTTAAAGGGACAGAGCTCAGTCCACAGCAGCCTTGCACAGCTGCTTTAGTGTCCTCGTCTGCAAAGGGAGAATGATCATACTAGCCTTGGAGGATCATGGATGATCACGGCAATGGACACAGAAAGCTCTGCAAACGGTGCCTCGAGTACAGTCCTTGTCTCTCAGAATTTGTCATTTTCTCACAGTTTGAGATGTTGTTTACCGGTCACTATCTTTAGTTAGGGTTACTATTGCTGTGAGGAGACACTGTGACCAAAACCAGTTTTATGATTTTAAAAAATGTCAGAGCTGCTGCGAGCCCTGGCATGTTCCGCTCACAGCGGGGCGGGCTGGTGCAGGCAGCCAGTGAGTCTCGAGTCGCAGCACAGTGAGTCCACAGCGGCGGTCCCAGCGGCGACAGCGGCGGTGCGTGGATGGGAGACATGTGGGCAGACACATAGTATGGAATAGA
>LOJH01048495.1:0-13020 GCA_001685095.1 Ellobius talpinus
ATCTATCTATCTATCTATCTATCTCCATCCTTCTATCCATTGAGGGTAATAAATCACAGAAACAAATAGGCATGTATTAATCTTTCATATAAAACATTTTTAACCTTCCTGTCTGCAGGAGGGTATGTGAACTGGTAAAGGAATGAATGAGCTCAGGACCTCAGACAGAAAAACCAGGGTCAGAAACTGTACCAAATATGCCAGATCTGCTGTCTGTCCATCCTGCTTTGGGTTCAGCGGCCACTGCCTGAGCTGGTCCTCTTCCAGAGAATTCCACTCAGGAGAGGTTGAGAGGAACCCTCTGCCTAGGATCAGGGTCACAGCCATGGAAAGGCAAAGTGCTTTGCAGCATGCTTTTCCAGGTACTGACAGTGGCTCTTTCTGTCCAAGACTTGTATGTAACAGGAGCCTCCTTTGTTTGTTCCCTGTGCCCCGAATTTACATGACATCACCAAAGCGGCAGCTTCCTGAAGGAAATGAATCTCCGCAGATAACGATCTCTCACCACAAATCTCAAATAGTATAAAAATATAAAATGAATGTTAAAGGTGAATTTCAATTAAGGACTTGAGCATTTATTTTGCTCTAGACCACAATAAAAAAAGAAAGAAAGAAAGAAAGAAAGAAAGAAAGGAAAAGCTCCACTGCCGAGAGCAGCATCTCTCCTGTGATATCCCTTTGAAAACCAACTATTTTTGAAAGCCAACTTAGAAAAACACCTGTGCTCCAGGGTGGAAGGCAAGTGGCACTGTGTATAAAATGTAACAGTGAGAGCAGGATCTGAGTATATTGACATTATAAAAACCGGGCAGCACTGGAAATAATATTTTTACAAAGGTGCCAAACAAAACTGCCAAACCTGCAGGTCGGTTTATAGACCTCTGTCACACACGTTGGTATTTTATCTTGGGGTGCCCAAGAAAGCGAGGTGAAGGGGGCCTGTGGGGGTGCCTGGGGCCTCAGCTGTCAGATAGATGCCCTATAAGTCAGAAGCATGGAGGGTCTGGGCACCTCCCCACTGGGGAGGCAGGAAAATGAGTCCTTTGCATTAAGCCCACAGGTCTTCCCCACATCCCCAAGCCTGGTCTTGACCCAGGTCCTGACTTTTCCATGTTTGAGCTGAGATGAAATTCACACAGCACCAAACACACCTGCTTTGAAGTGTCCACTTCAGTGGATTTTTTCTTCTGAGCAGCATGGCATTGCCACTGTCTGGTTCAAAATATTTTCATCACCATTGAAAGAATCTCCTTGAAGCCTGAAGCAGAGCCATGTCACCGTCCACCCTCCCAGCTCCCACCTGTGCTGTCCTGTGTTCCCCGCCTACCCTCCCAGCTCCCACCTGTGCTGTCCCATGTCCCCCGTCCACCCTCCCACCTCCCACTGTCTTCTGCACTGAGGGCTTTGATCTACTCTCACACTTCCCAGCAGGGGCATCTGTAGTGGTTTGAGTGATAACTGGTCCTGTAGTCTCAGGCATGTGAACCAATTGGGGGTGCTGTCTGGGAAAGGTCTGGGTGGTACACCCTTGCTGGAGGAAGCATATTGGTGGGAGTGGGCTTTGAGAGTGAATGTGTCATCTCCAGTTTGCTCTCTCTGCTTCCTTCTTGGGGCTCTCAGCTTCCTGTTTATGCCTCTAACCTCCTGGAACCATACAACCAAATAAGCCCTTTCTTCTCTGAACTGCTTGGTCCCGGTGCTTTATTGCAGCGAGGAAGAGTAAACAATGCAGAAGCATATATCCTTGGCATCTGGAGACAGGCCTTGGCTCAGCCGTGCCAGAGTTCGCTTCAGCACTCTGTCCTGCTCTCTCCATTTGCCTGGTGAGACAGAACTCTGTCTCTCCTTCAGCTGAGGGATGAGTGTTCTCCATCTACTTTGGGTCATTCTGATGATTGAATTGGGCTATGTTTTTTCTCTGACACCAGAGATCTCTGGGCTGGTAACAGCATCGGTTATAAGAGAGGTAGCCAAACTTTGTTTGATGGGTGAATAAGAGAACATAAAGTGTTGCAGCAGTGGAAATATTATCTACTTGCCTGGCATTCATCCGATAGCCTCCTGTCTCCATGATTTATCCTCACAAAGTCTGGAGACTTTCCCTAATGCCATCCCCCAGGATAGACGTGCAAGACAGGTCTGGCAAACTTCCCACAAGAGGCTTTTCTGCTTGTGTGTTTGGCATTTCAGGCAGCACAGCCTTCATCACACCTCAGTTCTGTTTGGCAAAAGCAGTCATTTTCAGCACTGACAAATGGGCACAGTTGTGTGCCAATAAAACTTTATTCATAAAAAATTTTATAAATAAATCCAGATGGCAGACTGGATTTGGGCCATGGGCTTTGGATTGTCAAAGCATAGTCTAAGCTCATTGGCTGGCTCAGAGCACTCCCGTGACCTCCAGGGCTTGAAAGAGGAGGATGCCTCCCTGATGGTTGGGAAAATGTAGGCTCTCTCCTCTTGGGGAGGGGAGGGGTATCATCTCCGCAGTTACTTTGTATCATAAGGAAGCCAGCTTTGGGATGCGGAGTTACTTTGTATCATAAGAAAGCCAGCTTTGGGATGTGGAGTTACTTTGTATCATAAGGAAGCCAGCTTTGGGATGTGGAGAGGCCACGCTGAGTAGCAGCCTTGAACCAGATGCCAGAAGTCTCCTCTCGTCTGACCTCCCCATCTGTCACATGCATGTCATACTTGATGTCCACCATGGGGAGGATGCTGCAGACAGCTGCCTTCTCAATGTCTTGCCTTCCTTCAGTTCTCAGCCAATGCTTGCTGAGTGAATGAATGAATGAATGAATGAATGAGTGGGAAGGTAAGTGAACAATATGGCCCTCTCCCTTGGGAACTCAGCCAGGCTGTGCCTGGGATGGGGGTTTGGGGACAACTGTCCCTAGGCAGAACCACTCCAAAATGGACAGGGATGGGCCCCCCACCTATGGCCCCATGAGGTCATATCCCGCAGAGCAGTGGTTTTCAACCTGTGAGTCGCAACCCCTTTGGAGGTCGAACAACCCCTTCACCATGGTTGCATATCAGATACTTACATTACGATTCTCAGTAGTAGAAAATTACAGTTATGGAGTAGCAGCGGGATAGTGTCAGGGTTGGCGGTCACCACAACACGAGGAACTGCATTAAGGGTGGCAGAGTCAGGAAGGTTGAGAACCTCTGCCTTAGAGCTTCCAGTGTAGCCACGGAGAAGGCCTGTGAGAATGTCTTGCTCATATGGTCAAGGCGTGAGGGCAAGCAATAACTGGTCTGGGGGAGACAGATCAGTGGTTCCCCCTCTGGGCAAAGGACATGCTAGTCACCAGCCGTGACACAGACATGGGGTGGAGATAGATGCACGCTGGATGGCACAGTGCTTTTCTCTCCTAGCCCCTAGTATTATGTGAGCATGGGGTGCCCCACCCTCCCAGGAGGGATTATCCGCGAAACAGTGTGGAGAGAATCCCCATGAGCTTAGTGGAATGACTAAGCCACTGGGCTAGCTGCTGGATTCTAAATTAGGCACTGTGGGCCATCTTTATAGCTGCTCCAAGGTGCCTGGCCACTATCCTCAGGACAACGCCAGCACACAAGACTTACAAACTCCTGCCCACCCTTCCTGGAAGCTAAGGGTAGAGGCTATGCCGCTATTCCGTTTAAATGTGCCCCACACAGGCAGGCAGATAGCAATGCCAAGCCAGCACACGAGACTAGCGGGGCAGAGCCACAGTCTGTCCAGTGACACTCAGGCTCATTCGCTTCATGGAGGAAGCACAGATAAATCCGTTCACAGGCAAATAAATAAGTAAAGAGCTGTTTTCTTGTTCTTCGTACTCATATTGTTTGAAGCATTTCTAGAGTGAGGTGGTTGGTTGGGGTAGATAAACAAGGTCCAAGGGAACCCCCTTTCCGTGGTGACCTTGGGACATTCCTTTAGTCTCCCCATGAGCACTTTAAAAGCTGAGAACTCAAGCTCTGGTTTCTAGTCGAGGCTGGCAGGTGGAACCTGCAGATGGAGACCCTCCATGGTGTTGTGCCCCGACCCCCGAGGAAGATCCCACGTGTGGTTGGAGCCACAAGCTCTGCTGCCTTCAAGTCTCTTAATCCAGCCCTCCTCTAAGCAGCCCCACTGCTTCCTCTACCCCGTGTTTGCTGGTAGAGAATGCCCGGCTTAGGAAGCTGGCTCCATGGGCTTCTAGGTAGGCACAGATCATTTCGAAGTCCAGTATGGGAGGAAATGCCAGATCTTCAAGTCCACAAACCCACACAAGACTTATATCTCTCACCTGAATTTGAGGCCTCAATATTTATGACCGCCCTCTGGCCTGGCTGTCCATGGGGACAGGTGTGCTTTAATCAGAGGAAACGGGCCAACAAGTTGGGGAGGGCCCAAGCCTCCAGCTACGCAGGACAGGGAGATGGATTAACACCTCAGCAAGCTTGCCTGTGTCCACCAGGTACTGGTCCCCTGGCATTTTCATTTTCTATGCCAATGTACTTAAGTGTGTCTACCTCAGACTCACAGTGGCAACCACAAAGCACATATGGCCAGGTTGCCATGGAAAAAATTCCTCTTGGAAGCAGGACTCACTTTGGTTTTGCATGGTGAGGTGACACAAGGCCCCTATTCTGCTCCCTGAATGTGCCCAGTGGTGGGATAGGGTGTTGTGGTAGATGAGACTGGGTTGGGTTTACTTCCAGGTAGGAGATTGGCCTTTTGTCTTCTCTTCGAGGTGGGCTCAATTGGTCTCCTTTACACAAGTCACCAAAACTTTCTCAATGCTCCCCAGAGAAATCGGTCAGGCTACAACTTGTGTCCTTTGATTCCAGCGCCTTCCAGGAAGACACAGCTCTACCAAGGAGGCATGTCCCTTTGACTGCACAGGAGACTAGCCAAGAGGATTCAAGGAAGAAATGGACCAGTGTTCTGTCCTGGGGTCCATCTCAGGGTCCCTGGCTCCGCTGGTGTCTGTCTGCTGGTGTTTAACAGGAACAATGACTTTGAAGTTGGTAAGAAGCCCAAAGGGCTCCTGGATACCCCATCTGTGAGCCTTCCATAACCCTCCCTTGCTCTGGGCACCGTCTGAAGGTAAGCCAGCAGCCGTTTCTCTAGCCAGAGAGGCTCTTTGGATACAGGGCTATTCCTAGGTGTCTGACGTTCTTACCCCATCTTCCCTTCTGCCCAGAAAGTCTGTGATGTAGCAAATTGCTTCTGGGAGAAGCAGCTATTCAGGCCTTCTCCATCCTTGCTCACCGCATCCTCCTGTCTTGATTCCTGTTCCCTCTGCTAAGTCTATTCAACCTAATATTGCAACAGTCTCTTTTGTGTTCATATGAAACTTTCCCCATTTCCAGTTGGAACCGTTACTCCCATTTCCTCTCTCTCAGCAGCCCGTGAACTTTCTGATATGGAGCAAACAAGACTCCAGAGTGTGAGCATGGGCACAGACTTTGCCCATCCCTCCACTGAAGGGCAGAATAAAGGTTCTGTTTGAATTTTGTCTGCAGAGGAAGGAATGGCTTGGACCAGGCATGTGCTTGCTGTCTGTGCTGAGATGGGCTGTTTTCCATCGGGGATCTAGCTGCTTCCTGGGCAATTTGTCAATGACATGTGCTAATTCTGGGCTCTTACTGGAGGCTGCAGTTTGCCAGTGGGTCTGGAGGTGGCTTCGAGAGCTTCTCCCTTAGTGGGGCCGCTGGTCAGAACCCCTCTTGCTCTTTTGGACTTTGTTAGGCTCAGAGCAGCCAGTCAGGCCTGCTCAACCCATCCGTGGGAGCATTCTTTATTACCCAAGGAAATTGAGGATGTCCAATGGTGAGGGAGGAATAAATCATTGTTCCCAGCTAAATGGAGTGGTGCAGATCTCCTGAAAACGCTGCCTTTTTTTTATCAACAGTGCAAATAACAAAGATTCCATGCGCCGAGGACAATGAAATGAGCCACTGTGCTATTGATGGGGTATTGTACCACTCTGTGAGTTATGTTTCCAGACCAGGCTCTATTAAAGATGCAGAACCCCTTTCAGAAGCACAGAGGCTAATACTGCCCCCCAAATAATTTATATGTTCCCCACAAGGCAAGAAAAGAAAAGTTGTTTGGAGACCAGAGATCACTGTTGGGCATTTCTCAGCTCCTGTGCTCTTAGGGGATCTGGTCAGGTTCAGGTACAGCATCCCCAGGTCCCCAGGTTCCCTTAGATCCTCAGGTGGTGGGGACAGGAAGCAAGCAGAGCAGGGACCATCCTTCCTGCCTACACTTAGTGTCTGTGCTTGGGCTGTACCTTGTTCAGCCTCAGCCAGTCTGGGATTCTGGGGACTGGGACACCTAAAACCCATGAAGAGTAAAACCCTTTAAGGTTTAAACCTTAGCAAAGCTCTCCACATAGCCTTCAGTAACACTTCCCAACCCCAGCAAGCATCCATCTCCTACCCGCTGCCACCATCCACAGGGAACTTTTGGCAAAGGATTAGAAACATGGTGAGAGGCTGGGCGGGATTGGGATGAGTGGGGACATTCTACACAGCACAAGACCCTCAAGAAAGACCCATCATGACCCATAGTGTCGACAGTGCCAAGGCTGGAAGTGGCAGAGGAGTGGTCACTGGATAGGTTCCTGTCCCTGGGAAGCCCTCCTGGCTATATGTGGGGTGACACCAGCTGAACAGGAGACTTGGAGAGAAGGCATTAGCAAATACCACCAAATAACCCAGGATCGCTTCCACAGGGCGTGGCTCTTGATGCACCTGTACAGGCTCAAGGCTCCCTTGGGGTCCAGGCTTTGGTTCCACTGCTGCGTGTGTCCCCCCCCCAGTCCTCTTCCTATGCAGTAGAAGCAATGAGAACACATCATAGGCTGCTGTGGATACTGAATTGGGTCTCCTGTGCAAAGCATTTGCAGTGGCACCCGTGTGTACAAAACACCAATAACCAGAGACTGTTTGAATAATTAACACAGGTGATGATCACGTGGAGGGCTCAGTCAGAAAGTGGGGATCTGGAATGTGTGCCTATCAGCTGTTTCCAGGCCTAGGGGAAAAACGCCTGTGATAAACCCTCTTATTGTATTTATCCTTGTACAAAAAATCAAATGTTAGTTTAATTCAACTGGACAAATAACGTGCACATGCACACATGTGCGCACAGAGAGAGAGAGAGAGAGAGAGAGAGAGAGAGAGAGAGCAAGATTCTTCATCCAAACCTTCTAATATATTCAGCCTCACTAGGTCCTCGTGCCTTCTGTGGGACACTCTAATGGCCTCCTTGATAATGACAAGACAACAGCCCCTGAAGGGTTGGTAGCAAGAATGGGTCCTGGTGATCATTAAAGATGAAGGCATGCCGGAAGGGGTTTGAAAGAGGATGGAGGCCAGCTCTCGGACCCACCCAACACAGACTCCAGCCCTCCCTGATGCTAGAGGACCAAACATGACAGCCAGTAGCAAGCACTTCAGGGTCAGAGCAGAGGGGGCTAGCAAAGACCTTTACCAGTTTAGTGCTGGACTCTGGAGCATCCTGCCCCATCTCTACCACTGAAGGTGACACAGTAACCCCCAAGGACCTCAGATGTCCCCATTCAAGGGGTGCCACCTCCACTCCTAGTCATCAGAACCAAAAATGTTCCCAGGGTGGGAGACAAAATCAACCCTGGTAGGGAACTGTGGAGGCTGATGACATCTGGTCCCTTCACGCCCTTAGATGTGGATATCAGAGAACAGATCTACATCTCAAGTCAGTGTGGGAGACAGAAGCAGGGTCCTGAAGGTGGCTGCATCGCTGCTGACAGGAAGCAGCCCCGAGGATACTTGCAAGTGCTTTGGGGGCACAGAAACAACGGCCGATTTGGGTAAGGTGGAGATTAAAACCCAGTGTTGGGCTGAGACCATGTCTGATGGGTAAAGTGCCTGGCATGAAGGCATGTTTGGAACCCAACATCCACGTGAAGGCTGGACGTGGTGGTACCTGCCTGGAATCCCACAGCTGGAGAGGCAGAAGCAGGAGGATCCCAGGGTCTCACTGTCTAACTGCTTTAGTCAATTGGTATGCTCCAGGCTCGATGGGGGACCTTGCTGCAAAGAGGAGCATGATTTTGAGAAGACATGTGACATTTACCTATGGCCTTCAAACATGCACATGGATGCATGTGCTTTCATCCACATATACACATAACACCACACACACGCATGAAAACACACACAGAAACACATACATACAGATACACACAGAGATACACATAGACACACACAAAGACACACACACAGAAACAGACACATAGGTACACACAGATACATACACATACACACATATAAACACACAGAAACACACACAGACACACACATACATACAGAAACACACAAACATTCAGATACACACACAACAAACACACACAGAAACACAGACACACAGATACATACAAAAACACACATAGACACATAAAGATACACAGACAGATACACAGAAACACACACAGAGATACATACAGAAACATACACACACGCACTTGTTAAAAAGGGCTGTACCTAAGGACCCAGGACCTGGACCTAAGATAAAAAATCCTGAAAAGTCATATTGGGGTGGATGAGGACAGCACCATATACAAGACACACATGAGAGTATGAATAAATTTTTAATGAAATGCAGAAATGGGAAATTTACATCATTTCTCAATTGATATATTAATTTGTTTGCCATGTGGTTTTAAATATATATGAGTAAACACATTCATAAATAGAAAAAAAAGAATCTCAACAACTCCAAGGATGAAAACCCCTTCCAGATATATTTTTCTTTCTCAGTTTGCAATATATTAATCCTTGAACAATCACACGTGGCAATAAATAACAGCTTGTGGAACGTGAAATGTTGAGAGAGGCCCCAGTAATGTGTGTTTTCCCGCAGATCCGACCTGGGTCTTAATGGATTATTTTACTCCATTGCGGGATGCTCACATGTCTTACGTATATTTTAAAACCCTTGGGTTCGAACGTACCTTATTACATTCTAACGTCTTTGGATTGTAGCAGAAAAATGTTCTGCACTATAAAACATAGAGCATAGTTGAGGTTTGATGGGTTTGCTTCTATTTTCTACCCCACAAAACGCTTTCTAAATGCCATTAAAATTTAGCATACACCATAACAACCAGGCTGCATTTTGTTCCACGCTTAAGTCAATTGACTTCGGAGTTTTATTTCTTCATATACACATCAAATCAAATAAAGTCATTGCTGCAGTTGGAGGTGAGGAACATGGATGCCAGTGCGGTGTGAGCCAGCCCTAGGGCCCACAGGAAGGAAGTGGGTCGGGGGAAGAGAAGGGCGGGGACGTGGGAAAACAGGCAGAGGTGTGGTCCTGGTACTCTGAGGCAGGGGCAGAGGTGCCATGAACCTGGGAGAGATGAGACTCACAGGGAATAGTGTGGCTTCAAGTCTGTCCTTACAGGATCAGAAGATGGAGGTCAACCATACAGGAGCACTTGGCCCAGAGTCCTTGAGACCCCATCCTGGGAAGACGCTGGGTACTGAGGCAAAGCCAACCAGTCTCCTTGGTTGATGGTGTCACCCAAGGGTGATGAAGTCATGCCTGTGATCCACACAGAGACACCTAGGGTTCCCCCAGCTGCTTGTTGTCCCCTTTTCTTGCTTATTTATTTACGTGTGTGTGTGCATGCATATGTGTGTGTGTGTGTGCCTTGCACTCACATACATGCCATAGAGCATGTGTAGAGGCCGGAAACACCATTCAGGCATTGGCTCTCTCCTTCCACCCTGGATCTTTTGGGGATCAAACTCTGACGTCCAGCTTGGCAGCAAATGCCTTTGCTAGCTGAAACATCTCACAGGCCCCCTTTGATTTTTCAGTCCTCAGTGGCTTCTGAGTCCTTGCTCAGGGGGTTCTGGGGCCCCTGAACTGGCAGCTGGTGTCTGAAAAGAGGATGATCTGTGTCTAGAACCCGTAACCTCCGACTCTTACACCAGCCAGCCCCAAGTGCAGCTCTGAACTCACACTGCTCCCTAGCCTGCCAGATCTACAAAGCGGATGAGCTACAACAGAGGCCAGCCTGGGAGAAGGGGACATAATTGGGGAATGCAGACCCCCATGACTCAGCTGGGTCAGTGTTTCTCCGGAACATCCATCTGGGCCCCATAGAGAGGCAGGTGCCGAGGCTTGAGGGTGTAAGAGCCCGGCTCTACCTGCTGAGCTGCCGCCTGGAAGGGTGTGCAGTCTCCCTAATGCGTTATGGCAGGAAGGAAGCGCAAATAAACATAATAAATCTGGCGGAATGGCCATTCTGATGTAGAGTCTGAAGCCAAGCGGAGGACGGGGGGCAGCCGGGTGTCCTTTGTGTCATGGGAGCTCGCTGGCAGCACTTTCCTTTTACCTGGGGCTCTGTTCTTTACAGCAAATTGGACCTTTCGCTCTGAAAGAAATAATTACTCTCCTAGGAGAAGAGAGCTGGCCATGAATGCTGATATGACACACAATGTCACCTTGCCAGTCAGAGGAGGCTCCAGCGCCTCTGCTTGGGGCCCGTCCAACTCCCAGCCTTTTTCTCTTAATGGAGGTCATCTCTCTATAGAATTTGTTGATGATCTCCAAAATGACAAGTTAGAAAGCTCCTGTCAGCAGGATATTTTTTTTTCCCAAGAGGAAAGACTGGCAGAGACGAAGGCGGCAGGAACCATGGAGTAAGGAGAAGACAAGGGACCAGGGGACAAGCGAAGCAAAGGGCAGGTTTTGCATAACCACAAGCTGGGGTGACTGTGAAGCCCCATCCAAAATTAACTTCTGGAACTGGCGACCCAAGCACACGTGTTACATCAGAAAATGGTGCTCTCCCCTTGTCCACCCGCAGTAAGGGGCCTTACAGAGAGCACCAGCCACCAAGCTGGCAGGGAGCTGCAGTCTCAGGCTCACAGTGGTGCATAGCACAGCACGGCTCCCCCTCAAGAGCTTCCCTACAGTCTTATGCATTTACATTCTGATTTGCC
The DNA here is from genome assembly GCA_001685095.1 of Ellobius talpinus. Classification (NCBI taxonomy): domain Eukaryota; kingdom Metazoa; phylum Chordata; class Mammalia; order Rodentia; family Cricetidae; genus Ellobius; species Ellobius talpinus. The sequence goes on from LOJH01048495.1 coordinate 10,981, forward strand.
TGGGGAAGGAGAAATATCCCCAGCCACACCATGGAAGGCACTAGGGGCTGGGGGAAGGTGGGAAGGCTGAATGTCATCATTATCTCCACAAAAAGAGCATCCACTCCACCTGCCAGCATGGCTCAGGGGAGCAGGAGAAGAGAGACACTCAGGGTTGTAAATAATTCCATCTGCCAAGTCTAGAAAGGGATGCTAGCCATGTGTGCACCCCACCAGTGCTTCTGTGGGGGCCCTGGAGATATTCTGAGTTTTCTTCACACATTGTAAGGGCCTTAAAGGAATGGGTAGGGAGAGAGGGCACTCCCCTCCAAAGTCTCTCCAGCCCAGGAGAGTAGCTCTCTCCTCCACCTGTGACTACCAACCAGGACCTGGTTGGAGTGTGCAGTGGGGCTGAAGGAGGTGGGAGACTCCACCAAGGGCCGAATCCCAAGGCTTTACATCCATAAACACAACTCTAGGCAAGAACAACGAGGGAAGGCAGGCATGCCAGGGTTCATGTAGCTGCGTTCATTTGGTATGAAGGGACGTGACACTGATTATGCCCTCCAAGAGTCTCACAGCCTCACCTGAAGTCACTCTGCTCATGGGTGTAGACTCAACCATGCAAGTAATTTTTGAGTGTCACATGCTAAAAACTATGGGGTATGCTCCAGGGCCACAGAGAACACTCAGAGTCTCGGAGGAGTAATATGACATCACAAATGATGCCGACAACTCACTGGGCTGAGATCATGTAAGTGCCAGGCAAATCATGTTGGGCACACATACCTTTCTAGGTCAGAATGCAGCCCCATGCCACTGATGGATTTGCAGAAGGCCACAGCCTGACTGGTTATGGGCAACAACTTCCCACCCATCCCCTGGTGTGGCTAAGATGCCTCCCCTGAGCCTTATCCATCAGCAGAAAGGCCAACCTCTGGACCGACACCCTGCTTTCCCAGACCACCTGGCTGATAAACAAACCCAGGGCTGAAGTTTTAACCCAGGGTCCCATGAAGGAGTCTCAGAAGACAACATAGCCAGAAGACAAGAAAGGACCGCCCTCACCAAGATGGCAGGTACAGAAGACCCAGTGCTGGACCCCGCCCCCAGACATGGCTCTATGCTGTCCTGGGGCTCTGGGATGAAAAGCTCTTGGCTGGATATCTGTACCTTCAGAAGCAAAAAAGAAAAAAAAATTCCCAGACCCTTCAGAAACTATTTTTTTAAATAGGAGCAGGAGGTTTTAATCAGAAGAAGAGAGAGGAATTCCTTTCGAGTAATAGCCCAGTAATAGCACTTCCTAAAGTAATGAGGTTTCAGTGTTCAATAATAAAATGTGATCTATTCAGAACTCAAGGAAATAAAACTCCAGAGATAATTTCAGGGTGATTTTCAGATGTCTGAGGGGTGTCACAGGTTTACTCCACTAAGCCAACCTGCAGGGGTGGCTGCCAAGGGCCTGCCACTCTAGGATGCTCAGGGAGAAACTGGAAGACAGTGTCTAAATGAGAGACACAGGAACTCGGTCCTCATGGAGCTCCACCCCCGGAAATAATGAAGTCCATTTTTAATCTCTGCTTCCGTGACTTCCAGATAATAGGCGAACTTACCCCGAGGCCACGTCGCATTTCCGGGAGTCCGAGCACGTCATGCGTCTCATAATGAGAAATAAACTTATCATCTGCTTGGTGGCATTTTACACTGTTTGTGGTTTTTATTGATGCCCTCATACTTAGATGGCCCACGTTCAGGTGGGCGGGGTTTCCCACTCCCTTCAGAGGACTGACAGCCCCTCCTTCTAGGGTCACAGCGACACCAGGCCCTGCTTTTCTGTTGTCCCTCAGGTTCCCTTTGGGGAGCTGGCTGAGCCTGGGCATGTCTCTTTCTTCTTGCTCACATGACCTGATAGGTGTATGGTGAAGCAAGGACTACCGTCTCCCGACCAAATGTTGCTTTGGAGTCTTTTTTTTAAATTGATTTTTATTGAGCTCTACATTTTTCTTGGTTCCCCTCCCTGCCTCTCCCCTCCCCCTTCAACCCTCCCCCAAGGTCCCCATG
>LOJH01048498.1:0-13020 GCA_001685095.1 Ellobius talpinus
AAGATTTTATATATATATATATATATATATATATATAAAATAGAGGTGCTGTTTACATGACTTCTTTCTCATAGAATTTGTGGTTTGCAATTAGGATGGGAACTGATTTTTGTGAATTTGCTTATATCAAGATATTTGACTGAATGTGTTTATGAGTTGCAGGAGTTTCCTAGTTGGATTTTTAAGGTCATTTAAATATACCATTGTATCATCTACAAATAAAGATATTTTAACTTTTCTGTTTCTAATTTGTGCCCCCTTTGGTCCACTTCAGTTGTCTTATTGCTTAGCTAAGATTTCAAGTACTATATTAAATAGGTATGGGAAGAGTGGACAGTCTTGTCTTGTTCCTGATATTAATGGAATTAGTGGACAATCTTGTCTTGTTCCTGATATTAATGGAATTGCTTTGAGTTTCTCTCCATTTAAGCTGATATTGTCAAGGGCTTGGTAGAAACTGCCTTTATTATATTGAGGTTCTGTCCCTTGTATCCCTAATGTCTCCTAGAGATTCAGCATGAAGATGTTGGATTTTGTTTAAGGCATTTTCAGCATCTAATGAGATGAACATATGTCTTTCAGTTTGTTTATATGGTAGATACTATTTATTGTTTTACATATGTTGAACCATCCCTGCATCTCTGGAATAAAGCTTACTTGATCATGATGGATGATCTTTTTGTTGTGTTTTTTTATTTAGTTTGCAAGTATTTTATTGAGTATTTTTGCAACTATGTTCACAAAGGAAATTTGTATGTGATTCTCTTTCTTTTTGGGTTTTTATGTGGTTTGGGTATTAGGGTAACTGTGGCCTCATAACGTGAGTTGGGCAATGATCCTTTTGTTTCTATTTTGTGGGATAATTTGAGGAGTAAATGCATTAACTCTTCTTTGAGAGTCTGGTAGAATTTTATGCTAAAACCATATGTTTTATTTTATTGAGAGACCTTTAATGATTGTTTCTATTTCACTAGGGGGTTATAGGTCTGTTTAAATTGCTTCTCTGATCTTTGTTTAAATTTGGTAAGTGATCGGTATTGAGAAAATTAATCATTTCTTTTAGAATTTCCAATTTGGTGGAGTGCATGTTTTTGAAGTATGCCCTTAGGTTTCTCTGGATTTCTCTTGGATTCTGTTGCTACATCTCCTTTTTTTGTTTTTTGTTTTGTTAATTTGAATCTTCTCTCTCCACCTTTTAGGTAATTTGGATACTAGTTTGTCAATATTACTGGTTTTTTCTCAAAGAATGAACTATTTGTTTCATTCTTTGTATTTATGTTTGTTTCTATTTTGTTGATTTCAGCCTTGAGTTTGATTATTTTTGGCTGTCTGCTACTCCTTGGGCATGATTTCTTTCTTTAGTTTCAATACTGTCAAGTATGCTGTTAAGTTACTAATATGAAATTGCTCCATTTTTTTAAATGTAGGCACTTTGTGCTATGAGCATGCCTCTTAGAAAAGCCTTCGTTGTGTTTCGTAAGTTTAAATAAGTTATGCATTCATTTTCATTCAATTTTAGAAAGACTTTGATTTCTATCTTAATGTCTTTCTTGACATGTGACATCATTCAGTAGAGATTCAGTTGTTCAATTTCCATCAGTTTGTAAGACTCCTATTTTGATATCCAGCTTTAGTCTGTAGTGGACAGATAGGATGTAGGCTGTCATTTTAATTTTTTTTAGCCTCTTAAGTTTTGTTGTGTCAAAATATGAGGTAAATTTTAGAGAAAGTTCCATAATGTGCTGATACAAAGGTTTATTCTTCTGTTTTGGATGAAATGTTGGGCAAAGATCTATCAGGTCCACTTGGTTTATAACTTCTATTTGCTCCAGCATTTCTCTGTTTAGTTTTTTCGGGACAAGCGAGGCATATTGAAGTCTCCCACTATCAGTGTGTGAGGGTCAATATGTGATTTGATTGTATTAGTGTTTCTTTTACTAACTTGGGTGCCCTTGTGTTTAGGGCATAGATGTTAAGTATTTCATTGTCTTCTTGGTGGATTTTTCTTTTGATGAGTATGTAGTATCCTTTTCTATGTCTTCTGATTAACCTTGGTTTGAAATATATTGCTGTTTTTAGATATCAAAGCAACTACACCAGTTTGTTTATTAGGACTATTTGCTTGAAATATCTTTTTCCAACTGGTGTAGGAGATCCTTCTGTCTTTGTGTTGCTTTCATTGGTTAATAAAGAAACTGCTTTGGGCCTGCTAAGGGCAGAACTTAGGTAGGCAGGGAAGACATAACTGAATGCTTGGAGAAAGAAGGGCAGAGTCAGAAAGATGCCATGGATCCGCTGGAGACAGACGCTGGGAATTTTACCCGGTAAGCCACTGCCATGTGGCAATACACANTTCTGTCTTTGTGTTGCTTTCATTGGTTAATAAAGAAACTGCTTTGGGCCTGCTAAGGGCAGAACTTAGGTAGGCAGGGAAGACATAACTGAATGCTTGGAGAAAGAAGGGCAGAGTCAGAAAGATGCCATGGATCCGCTGGAGACAGACGCTGGGAATTTTACCCGGTAAGCCACTGCCATGTGGCAATACACAGAGTAATAGAAATGGGTTAAATTTAGTTGTAAGAATTAGCCAATAAGAAACTAGAGCTAATGGGCCAAGCCGTGATTTAATTAGTACAATTTCTGTGTGATTATTTTGGGGCTAAGCTAGCCAGGCATCTGGGATAAACAAGCAGGCCCTCCTTGCAACATCCAACCCTTTACCCTGTGGTTATGACTATCCTTGTTAAAGTGTGTTTCTTGGATGCAGCAGAAGGATGATCCTGTTTTCACATCGATACATTGTGTTAGTCTGTGTCTTTTTAATTGAAGAAATGAGACTGTTGATGTTCAGATATCAATGACTATTGATTGTTTAGTTGTACTATTTTCTTGATGTCTCTCTCTCTGTGTATGTAACATGTGCTTCCTTTCTTATGAATTTAATGGTTAGAGATTATTTCTTTCCTTTGTTTTCTTTGTGTAATTGCTTTCTGTACATTGCAGTTTACCTTCTAGCACTTTATGTAAGCCTATGTTTGTAGACAGAGACTGCTTAAATGTTGTTTTACCATGGAATGTCTTGTTTTCTCCATCTATGGTGATGGAAAGCTTTACTGGTATAGTAATCTGACATAACATCTGTGGTCTCTGAGTATCTTTAGAACATCTGTGCAGGTCCTTATGAATTTAAAGCTTCCATTTAGTAGTCAGGCTTTATTCTAGTAGGGCTTCCTTTATAAGTTCATAGGTCTTTTTCCATTGCAGATTTTAGTATTATTTACTTGTTCTGTATATTTATTGTTTTGATTATTATGTCTTGAGGAGGCTTCGTTTTCTGTTCCAGTCTATCTGGTCTTCCATATGCTTCTTGTACTTTCATGGACTTCTCTATTTTCAGTTTAGGAAATTTTCTTCTGTGATTTTGTTGAAAACATTGTCTGTTCCTTTCACCTGTGCTTTTTCTCCTTCCTCTATTTTCACTATTCTTAAGTTAGATCTTTTCACAGTGTCCCTGATTTCCTGAATGTTTTGTGTCAGAAGTCTTTTAGATTTAACATTTTCTTTGACCAATATATCCATTTCTTCTATCCTGTCTTCAACACTGGAAGCCTGAATTCCATCTCGTATATTCTGTTGGTGAAGCTTACCTCTCTGGTTCTTCTTTGAGTTCTTAGATTTTTTCATTTCTTGATTTCCTTCAGTTTGGGTTTTCTACATTGATTCTAATTTTGCTTTTAGGTCTTGAACAGTTTTATTTATTTCCACCTATTTTTTGTGTTTTCATAGATTTCTTTAAGAGATTTGTTCATTTACTCTTTATGGACTTCTATCATATTCATAAAGGCTCTTTTAAGATCTTTTTCTTGTACATTAGCTATGTTGCAAAACTCAGGGTTGCCGGACTTTATCAAGAACACATTGTCCTGTCTGTTATTGATTGTGTTTTTATACTGACATCTAGGTATCTGGGATTGGGAAGATTGTGATTCTAGATGCTTGTCTTTGTTGGGTGGGTGTTTTGTCCCTTGGTTTCTGTTTCCTCTCTGGTTCTTAGGAGCATGTGAAGGTTGTGTGCTGCCTGTAGAAAAATCTTCTGTGGTCGTGATAGACGTGGCCATGGGAAGTACCAGGTAAACTGTGTTTCTGAATTTTGGGACCTGAGACTCAGAGATGTGGAAGGGCTGGGAAGGGGTGGAGTATCTTCACAAAAGGGAAAAAAGCAGGTCTTATGTCATCATCTGCTGAGTTAGTCCCTGAGAATGTGGAACAGTGTGAAAAGAAACCAGAGTAGAAGGTTTGCTAAAGAGCTGGGGATAAGACTAGGGGAGTAGAATTAGGGGGACTGGAGAGAAAGGTAAACATCTGCAGCTAGTCTACCTATTTTCTTAGCAAGAATTGTATTTATTTTTTGCAACACGGTTTCTCTATATAGTTCTGGCTATCCTGGAGCTCACTACAGAACAGGTTCGCCTTGAATTTATGGAGAACTGCCTATCTTTGCCTCTTGAGTTCTGAGTGCTGAGATTAAGTGTGTGTGTCACCACACCTAGTGACAGGTTTTATTTTTATTTATTTAGTAATCTCACTATCTTCCAATCCTATCACATTTAAGCATAATGAAATTTGCAACTATTATTTTAAATATTTTATTACATTTTAAAACTACATTGCTATTAATTGTGCATATAGAATTATTATATCTTGTTGGTGGATGTTTGATCAAAATGCAATGTGATCCCCTACCTCCTCACAACCAAGACACACAGGGAAAGACAGAGAGACAAAGAGACAGATAAACACAAACACACCTTCCTTAATCTATGGAAGTTTCTGTAGTATGAGTTTTGTTTCTCTGACAACAATATATAAATTCTAGTTTTCTTGGGCTAATATTTTATAAGATAAAATAACCTAGCCTGTTGATTTTAATTACCCTACTTTGCAATATTAGAACTAAATTTGTTTTAGATAGCATATAGTTGGGTCATCTAAAAATCCATTTTGAAAGTCTCTCTCATCTATCTCCTGTGCTTAGAATAATTGTATTTAACATAGTTACTAATAGGTTTAGTGCAATCATTTAATTTTCTGTTTCCTCTAAATATCACTGATGCGTCTCCCTTCTTGCTTTTACTGAATGAATTTTATGCTGTTTTCATGTCATATCTTAATATGCGGGATTCAGTGGTTACTGTCATAAATATGGTTACCTTGTTTTCTCAAAACAGTTGAAGTATTTACCACTTCATCTGAAAGTTATCATTCATCATTAGGAAATTTACAATTACACAGGCTCTATTCGCATCCCGTCTTTATGAAATTTTATGAAGCTTTCATAACACGGTGTAACTATGTACATTAAGAGTTATTCCTGTAAAGCTGGGCAGTGGTGGCATATACCTTTAATCCACTGGAAGGCAGAGACAGATTAATCTCCGTGAGTTAGAGGCCACTCTGGTCTATAGAGTGATTTCCAGGACAGGTTCCAAAGTTGCAGAGAAACCCAGTCTCGAAAAAAATTATTCATTTAAGACAAAAATTTCTTTTGCTTCACTCATTGAATATATTTTAAATACTTGAAGTGAATATAATAAGTTGTTAACTTTACCAGAATCCCTCTGTTCATACGATTCTTATGAAATGAATGTGTACTCTTCTGTTAATGCCACAAAAGTCTCTGGGATTCTCTTACCCTCACCCCGATCTCATTTCCCCCTCCTGCGGTGCTGCCTTTCCCATCCAGTGAGTTCGGCATTTTGCTGTTGCATTTTTCAGTTCTATATTTTCCTTTAATTTTTCATTTTGTTTTGTTTGAGACAGGGTATTGCTGTATAGCCCTCAAACCCATGATCCCCTTGACTAAGCTTCCCAAGCACCTGGCTGGCTAGTATGTGCCACCATATCCAACTTTGCATGTTTTGCCTTTGCTGATTTTCCTGGTCCATCGTTTGTTTCAAGAGTGCTTACTGATGCTTATTGAGCCATCCGTATAATGACTTTTCTACCATCCTTGACATAGAATGCTGACAACAAGACCACCTTAGCACTCTGCATCTGGGTTGTCTTGCTATGTGTTCATTAAGAGTTTTCTGGTTTTCTGTGTCGTATAATTTTGAATTCTACCCTAAATATTCTGAAGATAGCTGATACTAAGGGTCTTCTTTAAAATGTATGATAGGTAGGTAAGCCAGATGTGTTCACATACACTTGTAATCACAGTACTTGGTAGGTTGTGGCTTGCTGATCTTGAGTTGGTGGGCTATATAGTAAGTTTTAGACCAGCTTGAACTACACAATTAGTCCCCATGAGATGAATGAAAAAAATGAAATGAAGAAAAAAGTGAGGAAAGGAAGAGAGGAAAAAAGGCAGGAAAGAAAAAAGGGAAGCAGTAAAAGGGCAAACATTGCTGTTGAATTTTAATACCATGGTTTCACTTGGTTAGGCTCTAGCTATGAATTTCAAGCAGGTTTCTGTAGGTTTGGGCTCAAAGATGTTAGCTCACTCTAGTGATGTACAGAGTTGCTCATCTTGTCCGGTGTGTGCTTTCCTATGATTATCTGACATTGGGACAATAAGCAAGTTCAGTTTTCCAAATTGTTTGGAATACCCATTAGAACCACACTTATGGCCATGCAGCTTAAAAACTGAGGCCAGGAGATATAACCCAAGGTTTATTGGTCACGGTTTTCTAACGTTCATTCCCTCCATAGCCTTCTGGGAACAGTAAGTCCATTGGATTTTAAGAGCTTCTAAATGAACACTTCTCTTTCATGCTTTTGCTGTGAAGTCCTGTGGATTTATTTTTCTGCTTGCTGGAGCCTCTGCATCTGTACTTTGTCTGAGGTTAAGAGAACTATGGCACAGGTAACAGTGATAGTTGCCTTATAGCACTGGGTGGGAGGCCTTTGAGGGGCTCCTTACGGTTGCTTGGGGCTGCCCACTAGAGGCTGGAGGAAAAGAACAGAGAACCACGATACAGAGGATATCCGGATTTCCTGCAAGATTTGAGAAGCATCACTGTATCCCCCAGCGCCAAAAGTAGAAAGCTTTCCTGCATGTTTCAGGGTATGCTCATGGCCACATTAAGTCTAATTTTGAACTGCAGTCAATCCAGGGACTACTAGAGAAAAACATCACCACACAAATGTAAAACCATCTGCTGGAATTTTTAATTTTGGTCTTCTTTCCCCACATTCTTGCTACTATTTGCTTTTCACCACCTTAAAATAGTTTCTATTATATCTATGACTATGAAGAGTTAACAGAGGCATATATATGTGTGTGTGTACTTGTATGCATGTGTGTGTGTATGTGTGGTGTGTGTGTGCATGTGTTGTATGTGTGTGTATGTGTGCATCTGTATGTGTGTGTGTATGTGTGTGTACATGTGTATGTTTGTGGTATGTGTGTGTATGCACTGGAGTTTCATTCTTTATTTTTTATTTTAAAATGTTTTATGTTGAATTATTTAAGGCTTAGCAAAGTTACCAAAACAATCCAGACAGTTTCCATGTTTGTTTCACCTGGCTTTGGCCCAACAATAATACCTTACATACCAGAACATATTTTCAGAGCCAGGAAATAGATACTGATACAATATTACCAATTAAACTATAAGCTTTCTGTTTTATTTTGTTGCTTTTACAGTGTCTGGTAGTGGTGGTGTGGTTGCTTGTATTGTAGAATGGAATTCATCTTGCCTATACACATTTGCATCAACATCACCGCAGTCAATTTATAAATTCTTCCATTGCAGCACAGAAAACACCTAGTACTGCTTCTGTATAGCCACAACTCTCCCCTGTTGCCCTAAGTGCGGCAACACCAATCTGTTTTCCATCACTATAATTTTGTAATTCCAAGATTGTTCTATAAATGGAATGATACAGTATAGCCATCCTGTTTGGATAGAATCCAATTTTGGCTCCCATACTATGTGTTCTGTTGCTGTCAGGCATTCAGACATCCAGTAATATTCTTTTTCTTTTCTGGTACAAAACCTATATGACACTTCCCTATTTATTGAGAAGGGTCTGTTAAAAATCACACAGCTCCTTATTCAATTATTTTCCATTTCTGAGCGTCCAGTTGCTGGCTTGCTGGATTCAGAATGTCCCTTGGACAAAATGCCCTTGAGTCATGGCTTCAAACCACAAAGGAAGACAGAAAGACAGTGCTTGCCCTGTCCCCAGCCTGAGGGTGTCTTTTTCTGCCTTGAAGAGACTGTGAGGGCTAAAGTGTAAGATCCAGGCAGAGCACATCAAAGCTATGTAAAAAGCGACACATTTAAACACACCTATTATCCCTGTGGCTCAGTCAACGAAGTATTTCAATCACTGATGAGTCTCTCTGTGTTCCCAGGTTTATTTTTAGGTGCAGTACAACAGATTGTTTCTTTGTTTGCTTTTCTATCTGCTTGTGGTTATTTCTTCCTCCTGAGTGGTTCATCACAGCAACCGTCATATAGCAATCATCTGTCAGTATGTTATTATTTATTATGTATTGACTGCCATAAAGGATCATAAAGCTTTTCAGGTGCCTATACAAATACCAGCCACTGGCTGCAAAGCATACAGCCACACTTATGCATTTATTTACTCAGGACTTGGAGATATTAGCCCAAAGACAAGGCAGCCACCGATGGGGCATGGTCCATTACTTTCATCTACCTTCTAGTCTGAGAGATGGATGCAGAGCTCGGAAGGCTGCAGGTTACAAAGATGCAGAAAAGGAAGTGGACAAAGCAAATGTTCTTAGTGCGGCTTTAACAGGTAGAGCAGCTGGTGCCTGTGGTAGTGGTGTGGTGTGGGGAGCTGTGACTTGTCTCTGTTGCTTATGAAAACAGATCTGCTTCTCATTTTTTTCAGAAATGAGATGCTGTAGTTGTAAGAGAGAATGGAAATAAAACAGAAGGATCAATAATATGTATTATTGATTGGCTCTTTGTGTCAACATTGATCTGGTATCCAGGTATAGAAGACTGCATCTCATAATATTTTATAGGCAAGCAACAAAGGTGGAAACAGAATAGAAAGATGATAAATTTGTCCAATGTGGTGGCTAAAGCTGAGCAGGAGACAGGGGAAGGAGGATCAGCTCTAAGGGCTCATCAGTTTTAATGGGTTGTTCAGGAGGGAGTGTGGAGAAAAAGGGGCTTGGTGAACCTAAGGGATGAACTGAAGGAATACACAGGGGACCTTTGAGTAACAGGGAACTGTTCATGCTAAAGTCCTACCGGTTCATGTTTGGAAAGTGGGAAGAGGATTCTATCAGTGGAACTGTAGCCTAGTGGGCAAAGAAGACAATAAAAATGAAGTTATTGCAAAAACCATAGGTGGAGGTGCATTTGATTCTGGCAGGATGGTGAGTCAGTGAGTAAAGCGCTGAAATTATGGAAATGCCTGAACTTCTTTTTGAAATAAAATATCCTTTAGATGCTGTGTTAATATGTAGAAAATAAACTGGAGTAGATTAGGGTAGAATGGGTCTATGTAGTATGAAAAGTACTTGGCTAACATACTCAAACCTTTTGTTGTTATGGGATAAAAACAGTAGCATCCCTGTGTTTGGTGTCAAGGTCAAGGCCTGGGAGACAGTGCACTTGGTAAAGGGCTTATCACACAAGCATGAGGGCTGTGTTTGAATTATTGGAATATACAGGGGAAGGTGAGTGTGGCAACACTCATGTGTAAGTCCTGTTTGGAGTGTGCTAGCCCTCATCTGTAACTGCTGTGCTAGGGTGTACAGGTAGCAGAAACATACAGGTTCCTTGAGGTCATGGATTAACCAGCCCAGCTGTATTTGTAAACTCAGGTTTTGAAACCCTGTACCAAAAATAAGGAAGAAAGCAATAGAGGAAGACACTTGGCTTGACCTCTGGACTTCACAGATGGGAGTGTGTGTTCATGTACATTGCCATATGCTTACACATGAACACATGTATGCATCACACATATGAATACACAAAGTAAAATGGATAGTCACAAGGGAGATTTCACCATTGGCTTTTTCACATGTCTCCACACATGAACATGCACATACCCATACAACATGGGAAAACAGCCCTAAGTTTCCTGTTCATTGAATATTTGAATCAGAGTTACTTCTCTTGGGATCTCTCATCTCATCCTCTAAATAGCCTGGAACCATACACCTTGCTTTAGAGAGCAAGAGAGTCTTTGTCTCTACTTTGCACTCTCTACTCTTTTCTTCCTTGGGTAACAGCGACCAGTTCGTCTCACTCCACTGCTTGACTCCAAGCAACTGAATTGCTCCACATCTGCAATGACCAGCTACCTCCAGGGTGACATTCAGAACACACCTCAGTAATGAGGGGAGACCGAATCCTCTTGAGATTCTGCTTCCCAAGACTGTGCCTCTTTCCCCTGACACTCCAGTGTGGTGGTCTCGTGTTATGTCACTTTTTGCTACCACCCAGACCAAATCCTGCAATTAGTAGTACTCAATGACTCTGCCAGTGAAATAGTAGCTTTTCTGGGTTATGTGGAGAACTGAGACAATCTGCAACTAAATCCTTTAGGGTGTGTGTGTGTGTGTGTGTGTGTGTGTGTGTATGATTGCACATGTATACACACATGTGAGCACATGCATATACATGCATGACAGTGATGAAACAAATCCAGTTCATTTATAGCCGGGGAAAGGGAAGTCCATCTTGGGAAATCCTGCATGTGTTTTATATCTTCTCTGTGATTTCTTTTACTGTGGGGAAGGAAGAAAACCTTTATGTTTTGTTTCTTTCTTTTTACCTTTAGTGACTTGAGTTATTTTTTTAATTACACTAAAAAAAGAAATGAATTCGAGAAAATGTTAATTATTATGTTTTTACAAGGATGCAAATTTCACTGAGAAGAAGGAAAAAGTCACCTCAGAAGGTTATGTGTCATTCTAGGAAAGGGTGGTAACCATTGGGAAGTAACTCAAGGAAGAAGTGTCTAAGAACAACACACAGTGGTGGCTCATACCTTTACTCCCAGTACTTGGGAAGCAGGTGGATCTCTGAGTTCAAGACCAGTTTGCTTTACAGAGTGAGTTCCAAGATATCCAGGGCTACAACGCAGACAAACCCTATTACAAAAATAAGTTTTAGGGAGGTAAATATGGGAAAGCTGATGGAAGATAAGATTTCTTTGTGCAAACTCATCTTGATGCCAACTTTCAGTCTTCTTCAGGACTGTTAAAACCCAAGAGTGAAGGCTTTATGGCAGACCAAGCTCCAAAGTCCATTTTAGCTAGTTAATGGAAGCTCCTGCAGCTCAAAATTCTCCATTGCCGAAGTGAAATGTCTGGGTGTGGCATATTCACTGTATTCTCTTCTTCGGAAAATATAGTACCAGGGCCAACTACTTCAATGGCTTCTAGTTACACCTGGATTCAAGTCATAGCACTGTCTAGAGTTTTTCCTGGGAGAGGCAATGTGATACAGTAAGAATTTATCCTTTAGAGTATGACTACCATGTGCAGAGTCCTAATTTCAAATAACACTATACACAGCCAGGAAGCTTCTGGAGTTGTACCTCATTTTTTTCATATGTAAAATGGGACTACTGCCGGCAGTACTTATGGTCAGGGAATAGCCCAGTCTGGCTGCACTGGTTTTTTCCTCCAGGCTCACAGCTTGGAATACTGCACAACTGCTTTCACTGGAACTGACTGCCAGGGTCAGAAAGGAGGGGAGGAGGCAAGCTGCAGCCTGTGACTGGTCCTGCCTCTAACCTGACTCCTCTTGTGATGAGTGATGGGTTCAAGTGTCCTCAGTGCTCTCTGTGGACACAGTAGACTCCGGAGGGAGGTTGTTCCTTCTTGCTGGAAGCAGATCCTTGCCTTTACTTTTCTGCCTTCCATGCTGAGCACGGAATAACATTCCCAGCTGTCCCCATCAGAATCCTTCCTGCATCTATGGATACCACCAGAGAAGATTTTGTCAAGTTCCCTTTCCAAAATTTTTTCACAAGGGAGTGCTCATTTAACCGTGCTGTACCAGGCCATTGGTTGCCCTTCTGGAGAGTCAGAAATGCATGCTTCTTGATTTTTCCCCTGGATGAAAATATGGCATAATTTAGAAATCCCTCAAGTTTATTTTTCACTCTAGATAGCAACCCAGGCCTAATAAAAACTTCCCTTATTTTTATTACCTATAAATCCTTCTAATGGAATTAATAGAGAGAAAGTCAGTCAGGTTTCTGTGCTCAAATCTCTGTCTTACCCAAAGTCCTAAGCAAGATCAGATTTTGTTATGTATTGTAAATGACTGGAAGCTCATTTATCCTTAAGATAAACCTTGATGTCTCTACATTAAATCTTCCTTTGGAATGCCTCCATCTTTTCTGACAGGCTCAGGTAAACTTGAATTTGCATGAGGCAATAGAAGATTCTACATAACAGGAATGGGCCATGGAGTTAGCCTTTGCTCTGAGCAAATATCAGGCTGTCACATGACAGGCGCTAGATTACTGTCTGCTTTGGGTATAGCTCGGAAAGGGTAACCATCCTGAAGAGCCTGGTTCTACTTCTCATGTCTAGAAGCAGCTGTACCTGTATGAAAATTCACTTCTGAGGAGCTTGCTATGCAAATTTCTATGAAGACAGCAATGGGACTCGTCTTATGCGTTGGTGTCTCCTGTTCCCACACCAGTGTCGGAAATAAGATGAGTGTTCAGTTTCCCCTGCAAATTGAACAAGCACAATGAGGTAGGATAGCCTGTTGGCTTTAGATCCAGTGCTTTGAGACGGTCTGCTACTACATAGACTGTAATGAATTATTCAGCTTTAGCTATGACACGCTGGAGCAAATATTTAAATATAAATGCATGATTAATATAAATTTGTAAATCTGTGAAAAAAGAAATAAACATAGTTTTAATGAAGAACTTTCTTACTTGTCAGCTGTCTTAGGGCTTCTATTCCTGTGAAGAGACACCATGACCATGGCAACTCTTTTTTTGAATTGATTTTTATTGAGCTCTACATTTTTCTCTGCTCCCCTCCCTGTCTCTCCC
>LOJH01048500.1:2131-12709 GCA_001685095.1 Ellobius talpinus
CTCTCTCTCTCTCTCTCTCTCTCTCTCTGCTAGTGTTCACTATGGCTGTGAAAAGACACCATGACCATGGCAACTCTTAAAAGAAAATATTTAATTGAATAATTCAGGGTGACTTGCTTATAGTTTTAGAGGTTCAGTCCATTATGATAATGAAGGGGAGCATGGCAGATGTGTTGTTGGCATTGAGAGTGCTACGTCTTGCAGGTAACAGGAAGTCAACTGTCACACTGAGGGAAGTTTGAGAAAAAGAGTCCTCAAAGCCCGCCCCCATAGTGACACACTTCCTCCAACAAGGCCACACCTCCTTGTAGTGCTGCTCCCTTTGGGGGCCATTTTCTTTCAAACCACCCCTCCCCACACGCACACACACTTAAAAATAAAATCTTTAGGGGGCTGGAGAAATGGCTCCGTGGTTAAGAGCGGGGCCTACTTTTCTAAAGGTCCTGAGTTCAATTCCCAGCAACCACATGGTGACTCACAACCATCNCTGTAATGAGGTCTGGTGCTCCCTTCTGGCCTGTAGGCATGCATGCAGGCAGAATACTATAAACACAATAAATAAATCTTTAAAACCAATAAAATCTTTAAATTTATTTGCAAAATGAAACAAGGTACAGGTCAATTATCATACATGACTATTGGATCTGATTTTGTGACTGCTCATTTTGCAGAAACTGGCTAGCTGAGCCCAGGGAAGTTTTTCAAGCTCTGAGACATCACTTCAGGATTCTACAAAATATCTTCAGCGAAGTGCCGAATAGCACTGTGTTTTCAATTTAAAAACCAGGAATAAGAATGAGGAATTAAGCAAAACTTTTTTTCTTCGAGCTTAAAAGCTTTTTAATTTTTATGGAGCAAAGCACAAAAATCAACAGCATTTTTCAAATTTTAGGAGTTGATACCAAGTTTCAGGTGAACTTCTGGGTACAAAACAAGGCTCCATTTTAGACATGTATTTTATAAAATGAAAAATATCAGAGTGGTATTTCCTCTCACACACACTTTTCATTGTTGCTTTGATGTAAACATTAAATGTGTTATTTCAAATGAAAGCTTTTGTATCCCAACTTCGAATTGGCATTAAGTGTAAGCCTTCTGTTTGGTTAACTATGGGTGTTACTTGCGTTAATGGCATGTACCTAGTCAGACAGTTAGGACTGAATTAATTATATGTAGGAGACAGAACACTGGCTGTTAGTCAGCTAGGGCTCCACAGACTCAGTTATTGTTATACCCACAGTATGCATACATTTTCACTATGTCTATGTACTGAGGATGGTTTTCAGTCTCTCTGTGGCTGCTCTTAAGAAAATATCATAGGGGCTGACAAGATGGTTCAGCAGTTAAGAACACTCGCTGCTCTTGTAGAGAACCTGGGCTCAGTTCCTAGGACCCATTTCAGGTGGCTCCTAACCATTTGTAACTCCAGTTCCAGAGGGAACACCCACATCTGGCCTCCACAGGTGCCTGTACTCATGTGGCACACATGGCAAGCAGTCACACACACACACACATAGACATAAATAAAAATAAATAAAACAAAATACCACAGGCTAGGTGTCTACTATACAGCAGAATATAATGTCTCAGAGTTCTAGAGGCGGGAAAGCCAAAGATTGAGGTGGACAAAGAGACCAGCAGACTGAGTGAGAGGAACCAGAGCAGAGGTGGCATGTTCATTCTGCTTTGTAAGGGCGTTCCATCTATCTCAAGGCTCTGTTCATGACCTAATCACCTTTCCCTCACTATTTTTGACATTTTACTGTATTTTTATACTTCTCAAATTATTACCTTTGTTCTCAAATTCGAATAGTCAAATACACATATATCACATTTAACAAAAAACAACAAAACTATAAACTTTGTATCCTATGAGACTTGACAGAATGAATTATATTTTTGGACAATCAGGGTTGTAGATAATCCATCGCCCATTTATTATTACATTGAGGATATTGGGACACAGGAGTTAAAATGAACAACAAATTAATCATAAGAGGCACTTCGAGGCAGGAGAAGATGAGGAAGGCAAGATACGGTGTTAAGTAATGAGCCTTATAAAAGACATGTGAGTTTTCTGAACCAGTGTTCATGTGACAAACTTATCGGGTTTATGATACTCACCGTTCCTCTTAAATATCTGTCAAAAAGACTTTGACAGAGATATGAGTCTGTATTAAATAAGTTTCCTTGGTCCCAGGTAGCAAACACACTCTAGACAACTTCAGCCTTTTTTGAAAGCAGGTTTGAAGGCATATACGGAAGCCAAAAGAATAGACTTGAGATCTAACACAGAGATGGGTTGGAGAGCAAGGCACCTTAGGAATCTCAGTATTGTATAAGCACCCAGCTTAATTTTCTGGAACATCATGGCAGGTGGGATGAGTTAACCGTTCTTCAATCTCTTAACCTTTTTGGTCGATACTAAACGTGAACTTGATATGGAGGTGTACTTCTGCAATCTCATACTTTGGAGGCTGAGCCAGGAAAAATGTAAGTTTGATGCTAGCCTGGGCTACCTAGTAAGTTCAAGGCCAGCCTTGACCACATAGAGTTTTTGTCTCATAAAATCAAAAATAAAAATAAGCCAACAAACAAGCAGGACTGAGAACACAGAGAACCACCTCATGGCTATTGTGGTCCTCAGGCCTACTCCTTGTCTGGGGAAAAGAAAGGGATCTGATGAAAATTAAATGGTCTCCATGGGAGGAGACAAGCCTCATCCTCAAAGAACAGAAACCAGGGCTATTAGTAAGGGAATGTGGCGCCTGTCCTGAATTTCTAAACCCAACAGATGCCCACTACCCGCCTGCACAATAACAATCAGCAGTTGGCCACCCTAGCGCTTGAAATTCCGCAAGCCAGTAGGAGCGGCTATTCTCAAATACAAAGAACTATAAATATCCCTCTGTGCCTCAAACAGCCTGCAAACAGACATGCTGGAAGGCAACATGGATGGTGTAAACCCCTCCAGCTCAGTCTAGAATGCCTATGCCACCTGACACGGGAACCACACAGGTGGAACTGCATGTCTCAAAAAAAAAGTTGCTTTCCATCCCCACCCCCCACCCCCCAGGTTTCTCATTTCTGAGATAGTCCTCCAGCTATCAGGGCATGTAGCAACACAGATCAACTTCAGCAGCTCCTGATCAAAATACTCAGATTTGTTTTAATCCACAAGATTAATTGGAGTTGGGGGCTTGCCTCCCTCATTAGATGGTTCATGACAGGCGAGCAAATATTCCACTCATCCTGGGATTGCCTCAGTCACCTCAGTTCTGCTCACTTGGATGAATGCAAGCAGCCCTTGCCTCTGTCGCCTGGCTTTTTTGGTGTTTTGTTTGCTCCCATGTGCTATGCCCTGCCTCCTGACTCGATTTCCCTCCTTGCCCATTGCTTTTACAGTCCGGTCCCTCTAACGCCACCGACCAGCACCTCGTCAGAAGGTCCATGTTCCTGCCAGGGCTAAAACCAAACCAAAGGAGAGCCTTTCGGCTTGTCACCCGCTCTTAATTTTTGCAGCTGTGGCAATAAGGTTGCTCCCTCAGACTTAGTGGGAGTGGAGGAGGGGACCCAGGTTTCCTGTGGCTCTAATCTGTAGAAGTCCCTAGGTGCTGCCTTTTGCTTTCCACCGCCACATTTGTAAACTGGGCTATATTAGTAGTATGTGTAGCCATGGAGAGCTTTTCCAGGCTGGCTTAAGTAAGACATTACGGATACCCCCAAGAGACCCCAGCAGTTTAAGGGAGAATTGCCAAGCTGGTATTTTAACATAAAACTGGATGTAGAAGACAGAGGAAACCATAGAAATTTCCTGTTAATACGACATTTCAACATCGGATTAGGCAGTCTTTCTTGGATTTATGCTTTTGCTTCGCTGGGCATTAATGCCGATTACACACACAGTTCTGTTTTAATGGTTGATCCTGCACAGAGGCTACTCTGACAGCTCCCAGAAGCTTTTCTCCAGCCTCAGCTCTGAACAGTCTGCTCTGCCCTGTCCCGACTTGCGCTCTGCATCCCAGGTTCTTCCCATGCTTGGCCATCCTTGGCTCTGCTTGTTCACGACCTTGCCTTGCGCTCCCTGGACCTTGATTCTCCTTCGGGCCATGCTTTCTTCTGCTACCAGCTCCAGCCCAACCTCCAACATCTCCTCTTTGACGGGAAAACACCTGCAAACAGTGTCTGCCTCCACTCTGTGAGCAGAAACCAGTCGCTTAATAAACACACCAACCCACCCAGCCACACACCCCGAAAATATAAATCGAACTCATAGTCCATTTCAGGAAGCAGGGCCTACATATATGGGCCAGCAAGATGGGACATATACTACATGAACATACTCAGACAGAGAGGACCACCAAAGCTCAACTTGTGCCTGTAATTTTTCAGGCTGAAGAATAAAAGATTTACCTCCCATGCCAGTTTCAGGAAGCGGATAGTAAGGGCTCCGGAGAAGGCGCCTAATGCCTCCTCTGGTGAGTCAGGAAGAAAAGAGTGTCCTGATCAATCAGAAAGATCAGCTTTGAGAACGCTAAGATGAGTCTATCATCCCCGATGAAATGGATGCTACTAGAGATTTCTAAGTAGAAGAGTCTTAGGAAATAAAGGTATTATTTTAAAGGGACAAGTTGGGCTCGGCATGGGATGGATGAGAGGCAGACAAGATGCTTTCAAAGCAACAAGTGACACTCTCCTGTAGGGGCTGGGCTATAGTTCGTAGAGTACTTGCCTAACATGTTCAGAGCCCTGGGTTTGATTCCCAGACTCTATAGACTGGGTATGGTGGCATATACCACCTGTTCACACTATTTGGGAAATAAGGGCAGGAGAATGAGCTTAGGGTTACCCTCTGCTACACGTAAATTTGAGGCAGCCTGGGCAATATGAGACCCTATTTAAAAAAAAAGTCAACAACAACAAAAAGAATGGGGAGAGACTTAACGTTCTTTTTAAGTGACCAAAAAAAAAAAAACAATCCTAAAGGTACAGGATGTGACATAAATATTGGAGGAGCAGTGAGGAACAGGGGAACAGAGCTGAGGCCAGTAGGATGCAGCCAGCAGCCAGCCTAAGTAGAAGGTTACAATATTGTAAAGAAAGGATTCCTTTTCTCTCCTGAGGAGGGATCGACACAATCAGAACGTTGATTACAACCCCAGCCCAACCCCAAAGGGGTGGCAGAAGACTGTGTCCAAGGTACTTGCCCGGGAAGAGTTCTAGATGCCCCTGCCCAGCAGTCAGTGGAAGGAAGGTCACCCACCAATCAGAACATCTGGCTCGGGGCTGAGCAACCAAAGACCAGTGCAGCTCTTCAGATGGCAGTGAGTATGGAAACAGAAGGGATGGGTGAAACCGCATTTTAAGAAGCAAAATAGATTTGATGAAAAAGAATAAAAGCCACAAACTCTCATAAGGATGAAANGGACAGTAACTGCGTGGATCATCTCCCTCTTCCCACCCACAACAAAATGGAGATTTTCCCCACTCAATAACCTCAGTGTCTCTTTAAGAAGTCGAACTGTCCAAACTGTTAAGAGATGGTTTTGTAGGGGTAAAGGAACTTTACAGCCTTAAGAAAGAATCTCTAATATCGTGTCTCTGGCAAACTAATGAGGTTACTTTGTTCAAAACACTTTTCTGAGCTCCAGTTTCTTCAAACAAGGGGATTTAAAACTCCTTCCTGGTTCTAAACTTCTGTGATAAGCCATTATTGAAGGCAATTCCCTTTTTTTCTCCAAAAAAAAAAATGCCCAAAGCTTTCTTCTTTCAAGACCCTGTGGTCCCTCATTGATGTGCATGCCACCCTCAGCCACTGATTAAGCTCCCCGGCCTTCTTTTCTTCCCATCCTCTGCATAAGCTTTTCCTTCCTACTCCACCTGTCTAAATGCTACCCATCCCCCCAAGGTCAATGTCGAGCTCTCCTTTGAAGGTCAATGTATTTCCTGTTTCCACGTTGACTAATTGGACAAGACTAAAGTGTTGCTGGCAGGAAGTGAGTCCCTTGCTACACCCTCCAAACCGTTTCTGCTTAGTAAGTTTCACTTAATGGCTGGCACATGGGGATCAATCTGTAAGGGCAGATTTGAGCATCATTGCAGATGGTCAAGGCGTTGGGAGATCAGAAGCCAGCTACATTTTATGTATAAAAGACTGGCCTTGAGGGTCCTCTATCTGGGCAGGTGTATTAGGGAAGAATGTAGCTCTTCCGGAGCAGTGGGAGAGACTCAGCTCTGTTACATATCATATTGTCATTTGGTCCGCAAGGACTCCTTGTGCAGTGATCCTGCACCAGGCATTGCTAAGTGCTTTATAGAAAGCTACCTTGTTTAGTGCTCATTGCAAATCCCATTCGCTTGTTGCTATTAGGTTCCTGCTGAAAGGTGGGGAAACAGAAGCTCGGAGGAGTTCAATAACTTGCCCAGAATCACGAGACAAGGACAACGAAGCCAAGAACCAACCCCAGGCTGTCTGATGCTCGAAGCTGAGCACCGACCCTGGCCTCCAGCAGTGCCTCCTGGTAGGTGCAGGCTTCTCCGTCTTCCAGCATAGACATCAGGAGAGACTGACGGGAAGGTGGGTCAGTGGAATATACAGAACCCATCCAGGCAAATCCAGGTATCATGGAGCACAGAGCAGGCCATGGGAAGGCTCCCGAGATGTCGTGGGCATGTGGCATGTCCTGTGAGCTGAGGTGGTCAGATGAAGAGAGAGTGCTCTAGACTTGGGGCACGAAGAACTCATAAAGGAAATGACCACGGGTAGAGCATGACTTCTATAAATGCAGATGCAGAGTTGGCAGAGAAACGAAGCTGGGCAGTTTCACTGGGGTGGTAGAACAATGGGTACCGTTTGATGGGGTGGCGGTAGTTGGAGCCATTGAAGGGTTTTAAGCAGAAAGGAAGGATGCTGGCAGATGTGTGCATTAGAGAGATAACTTAGTCTGTAGTGTAGAAATTAAATGAAGCGGGTGGGGTGGACACACATATCCGTAACCCAGCCCTTGGAAGACGGAGGCAAGAAGATGGTAAACTCAAGGCCAGTCTGGACTTCATAAAAAGACCCTGCCGAAAAGAAAGTAACACCTACAGCCGGGCTCCTTCCATTCTAACAGAACCCCCAATTTGTTTGAAATTCCCTCCTCGTAACCATGGCTGTGAACAAGAATCTTCTGAGGTATTCTAGAGAGGTTTCCTCACTCCTAAGTGAAGCATGACAGGAGAGATGGCTGTCCTACCTCTGACAGTGAGAAACTGTGACACCAGGAAGAGATCTGGTTATCCGTCCACTAGCCTGAGGATGAAGCTACCACATGGGGGAGTTTGAGACTAAGAGATGCAGAGGAAGTGAGGGCCATGTGCTGCCGGGCTTCTGTCCTGAAACAAACCCTTGGAAGGAAGTCGCTCTTCAATTTGCAGAGCTGGTATTTTCTTTTGGGGATTTGCTGCTACCGGCAAACCTGGAGGAAAGGCTTCCTGCCTTAACACAAAAGCCTGCTGTTGTCCTTTGACTGGGGACATCTTTACTTGGCCTCCCAGATACTCCTGCCACCCTGGTCCTCCCTGTGCTCCCTGTGTGGGACTCATGAGGTGCATGCATGAGCTGCCAGCATGCCCATGATCCCTGTCGCTTCCAAATGAGTTGAACACCAGCAAGGTGGGAGGGAGCGGTGGATTTAAAGTGTTGAGCTCCAAAGGATTAAGGCTGATGTGTCTGAACCTGGGGACCTGCATATGGCTATATCCTTTGTGGAAATTTCCCAGCTCTATAAAGCAACACCCCCACATCCCACATACCCCCACCCCCGCCACACAGTCTCTGGATTCCAGAAACTGCTCCCTGCCTTTGTTCATTCTTGCCTAATATGGGAAAGCACTGGCTCCCACTCATTTGCTCACCATTCCTGAACAGCTATAGGCTCTCTAGGCTCTCTGTATAAGGTTATCCAGTATCTCACTTTGAGCCTACTTCTCTTTCCTGCCTGGAGTCCAATAGGGTGAGTTCACTGTGCTCATCTGAGGCATTTGAAAAACAGACACCAGGACAGGATTCAGTAAGTATGGTAAAAACCACAACCCCAAAAAGGCAAGGCTGGTTGGGGGGAGGGGCAACAGTGGATGGAAGCATTCTAGACTACTGTACAATCCAGAAGAGGTTTGGCAAGGCTGATGGGGATTCTCAGGCCAAAGCCAGACACCAAAGGATTCCTGGGTCTCCTAGGATAGGCTGCCTCATTCTTGCTGGGCTCTGGCCCTGGTTAGGGACTGTGTGGAAACTTAGTGATGGTCTCCAGAGCACACACACCTCCCTGCCTGTGAGCAGCAATCTATGAGGTTTAATTTTTGTGACCACATGTGTTCCATCAACACTTTCAGCATCATCTCCAACCTCACAACCAAGCCTGTTTCCACTTTCCTGTAACTGTTGTCCCCAACAAGGATTGTATTCAGGTTCAAAATGTGGCAAAGCATGGTGGCACACACTTTCAATCCCAGCATTTGGGAGACAGAGGCAGGTGGATATCTGTGAAGTCAAGGTCAGCATGGTCTATAAAATGAGGTCCAGGCCAATCATTGCTGCATAGTGAGACCCAAGGGAGAAAGAGAGAGGGGGGAGGGAGGGAGGGAGAAAGGAAAAAAGAAAGGAAAGGAAGGGAACGGAGAGAGAGAGAGAGAGAGAGGAGAGAGAGGGGGGAAGGAAGGAAGGAATCAAGCTAGCTCCTGTATTGAGAATATGCTCATTGGGGAAGTTCAGTGTGCCTTATCAGTCAGATTGCTATGTCAGCATGTCAGCATACCTTACTACAGAAATATTGGCTGGCTGTCTTGCTAACGACCCGGGCTCGGTATTATTTATTACCTTACTAATTTATAACCCAAGCATTCTGATGATTAGGCAAGGTCAAAACCTGACCTTGTCCACACACCCGTAGTTTATCTGTCTCTGAGTCAGGACCCTGTTAGTCATGATCAAGAGACTGCTGGGAAGTCAGCTTCCGATTCGCATGAGGAAAATACCTTCAGAAGGACAAGAGTGTTTGAAGGGTCTAGGATCAATACGTTATTTCCCCGAAGAAGCTTAATAATTAGTAACTGATGCCTGATAACTGAGCGTGAGTCAGGTCAAGAAGACCTTGATGATCCAGAGGGTTACTTCGGCGCAGCAAGACGCCTCATGTACTGTTCACACCATACTGGGATGTTCTTTCAGACAGGATATGAGTTCTAGACATAGTGGGGCGTTAGAAAAGATTGTACAAATCCATTGATTAAGGTTCTTTTTCCTTAATAGGTGTTTAACAAACACTGCCAAGATTTGACCACGCCCCCTTTCCATCATTGGCTAGCTGAATCCACCCTGTCCCTCTTTGCCATGCACCCTCTCGGCCCAGCAGGTCCAAGAACTTTCTAAACCATCTTGTTTTCCTTTAAGCCCCCATGGAAAATCCAACAGAACTTCCAGTTCCTAGACTCTGTTTTCTCAGACTAAAAACAAGAAAAGTCACAGAACTAATTTGGTTTTTTTCTACTGTGGGCAGTGTAGAAGTAAAGTCCTAAGAGTGAGGAAATCCCATTTTCTTAGGTTAAGAAAAAAATGACATTTACTTTATGTGTAGGAGTGTTTTGCTTGCGTGTGTGACTGCAGCATGTGTGTGCCTTGCCTGGTAGTTTTGGAGGCCAGAAGGCAGCTTTGGATCCCCTGGAAGTGGGGCTATCCATGGTTGTAAGCCATCATGTGGGTGCTGGGATCTGAACCCCGGGTCCTTTGTAAGAGCGGCAAGTGCTCCTAACTGCTGAGTCATCTCTCTAGCCCCTATCTTCTTTTAATTATTTAATGATAATTTTGTGTGTCCATGAATGCATATGTATCCTAAGACCCAAGTGTGGTGGTCAGAGGACCACTTGCAGAAGTTGGCTCTCTCTTTCCACTGCATGGGTCCCAGGAACCGAACTTAGGTCTGCAGGCACTTTTACCTGCTGCACCACTTGGCAAGTGGAGGAAACCATATCTCCAGCTTGTTTATGTCCTGAACCAATGCAGCAGCTCTCACTAAACAGTTCATCCTGAGAGGGTGCTACCAATTCCTTTCATTTGGCCCCTCACTTCCCAGGGCTCTCGAGACGGGGGAAAAGATGTAACAATGGCTAAGAAAGGGCCGCAGGTGAAGATCTAAGAGCTCAACCCCAACCAAAGACTTGCACGCAACAAAGGTGCTTTCAGCAAAGCAAGACAAAATTCCGTAACACAGAGGCGTTTCTCCTAAACCCCAGGAAGCGGTGTCCAGCCAGCCTCAGTTGACACCATCAGAACAGAACATTCTTCTGACAAACTCTCTGGTCTCCAGTTTTATGTTTCACAGCGAGTTGCTTGAGGGGAGCTGCTTTGTTATTTGTGTGAGGGGAGGAAGACGGGATTGAGTCAGGAACAGGCTGAACCTGAACTCTGCTTTGAGGCTGTGCCTAACTTTGGAGTACTCCATTATTGAGTAGCAGTTCCAAGAAAGAAATAGTCTCAGGGCTGGGGCGATGGCTCAGCAGTTAAGAGCATTGCCTGCTCTTCCAAAGGTCCTGAGTTCA